>JASSUY010030499.1:0-16979 GCA_032466535.1 Forpus xanthops | reverse complement strand
TGGACACAGGGGCTTGGAGCAAGCTGCTCTAGTGGAAGGTGTCCCTGCCTGTGGCAGGGGTTGGAGCTGGAGGAGCTATAAGGTCCCTTCTAACACAAATCATTCTACGATTTTATGTTTCTATGAGGTTTTGATACCTGATGCCTCTTAAGCATATCCAGTCCTAGAAGCATGTCCATGGGCTGCTCTTCAAGGATTGAGAAGGAGCACGCCAGGAAATCCCCTTCAATCTGGACCTGAGCTGAAATATAAGGAACAGAGTTTACCTCCTTGCAATGCTACAGTGCAGTAAATCTACTCTCAGCTCTCTGACCTCCTGGGCAAGGTCTGCTCCTGGCAAATCTGAAACCAGAGCTCTGACATACCACTTGGTCACTGAACATCTAGCCCTGTGCAAGCCTCACCGACTATCAGGCCTGCAATGGTCTCAAGAAGTTAGTTAAGCTGACCTGCTCTAGACCCTTATGAATTGCTCATCTAACCCCCCAAGCCTGAGGAGCTGCACAGTGAGGACAATCATTTTTCAGACAGTAAGGACAATCTTCTCTCATCCAGAAAAACTGCACAAAAGCACAGACAATCTTCTCTTCCCAAAGGAATACAACACACTCCACTGTACTGGAGCCCTCCTCAGTAAATTATACTGCTCAGCAGTCCCACCCCAAAGACATTAGCCTTGTTTTTTTGCACCCAGAGTGAACACATCCTCCGTCTGCAGGAGCTGAGGACTCCCTCACCTAAAAGCGCTAAGGTAATTCCATTTAAAAAGCATTAAACGAGACAGAAGCTTTTCCCGAGACAAGCAAACACTCTGCAGATGCACTTTCATTTTACTCTGTGGGACTTCCTAACAATTATAGCATTAAACCAGATCCTCTTGGTGCCAAGAGTGCGGGAAATGCAGTCACACTGCTGCTGAAGCTGCCCCGAGCAGAATGCCAGCACTTACCTAAGTGCACTCTGCCGATGATTTTCTGTGTCCCTACACCTTTAGCAATGCCAGCCCATCGCCGATCTACCAGCCTCATGATGTTGCACCTTTCAGCACAAGCTTGACTCATGATGGTCATCTGGGCACCTAGAAGCAAAAGAATTGGTGTTAAAACCTGAGAGCTCAACACAGATGTGATTTCTCCGCTGGAAGGGCTTAAGATTCTGCACTCAGCAGATGAGAAACCAACCTGCCTGCATCAGGCAACTGCACTGGGGTGTAGGAGTTTCCTGTGAATCCCACTATGTTGACTTGACTGCAATCACACAGCAGTATTACTGTAGAGCTGGAATGACCCCAAGTACTTTCCCTTTAAGGCTGTGGATGTGCCTTACATTAAAGGCATCTGTAATCCCCCCATCTGTAAAATGAGATAAGGCAGTGACCGTTTTGGCATTGGAGCCCAGAAACTCTCCCAGGAGCCTTGGTCTGAGAGGCTCAAGCACTCGTATGTGCTGCTTCTCTCAACAGTTTTGCCTTATACAATGCCCAGGCCGCTCTCAGGTTTTAATTAGATGCTTCAAAATCTTCTAACACGGTGCTTTAGTATGGAATTTTTGGGCAATGATTCTGGAACAATTGCTGTCTCCTTCAGCGAGAGAACGGAGAGCAAAGAGATGAGAATGAGTCAGTTCACCTGAGTCAACAAAGGCTTTCACTGGATGTCCGTTGACTTTGCAGTTAATGTACAGCATCACCACTTGCCCAAAACTCTCTGGGGCCTCTTCCATTGCTATCGTCATATTTTCTTCAATGTTTTGTTGCCTGATTTTAATGGAGAAGAGAAAGAAGAATGAGCCCTTCCATCAGCTGAACCTTACAAGCATCCCTCTGACTTACAGACCCAGCAATCCCACCCACTACAGCTCACCTTGCAAACAGCACACCCAGAGCACACCAGCGACTGCTTCATTAGCTACACACAGGCTGCCCAGAAGAGGAGTTGCTAGTAATGACCTTGGCTTAATCCAGAGCCATGAAGACTGCTCCTTCCAGCACCCTGCCTAACTCACACTGCAGCTCCTGACAACCTTCTGTTTGCCACAGAAACGCATCACCACAGTTAATCTGGAGAGCTTGTGAGCAAAAAACCCGCGTATTTATTACTCTAAAATAAAGCACTGAGGGCAGACAATGACAATGTTGCCAGTAGCTACAATGCTGGAATCCCACACAGCAGCTGAACGTTCAAATCCTCCAACGTTTCCCTGGTATCTCTTCTTTGCCAGGCAGAGGAAGGGAGGGATGTGAGCAAAACTGCAGTGAGAAACACCACCATGAGCACAAACCTCTCGCGCAAATTCAAGCCTACAGAAGAAACGTGCTTCCAGAAGCCCACCACAGCCCAAGAAGTACCTTGGAAGTGATGGGCATCCACAGCAACTGTATCCAAAATAGCTTCATCTACCAAAAAGGGAAAAGGGCTTCCAATTCTGATGCCACTTCATTTTAACTGCTCAGCAGGGGAAGGGGACAACCCCAAGCTCCACTCTTATCCATCTTCTGTGCTGTGGTAAGCCTTCCCCCAATGACGGGGAGATGAGGTTTCTTGGTGGTGAAGGATAAATAGTTAATGGCTCCTGATACCTGGCTCACTTGGGAGCTAAAGCGCCCTACTGCCAATATGTCCCATTTCATGTATTCAACGCATCAAGAAGCCACATATTGTGCTGTCTTTTATTATTTAAGCTTACATCAGATACACAGTGGTTAATCTGCAGTTTGTTCTCTTGTCAAATCCATTACTGTTTTCTCTGTGCCTGACACTCCATCTAAGATACACTCTGAAGGGCAGAAACGTGTCTCAAACAGGACACTTGGCACAGCCTCCTGTCAACCCTGGGCACAGCACATCTAATGAAGGAAACAGTTCAAGGTGTGAAATCTGGGGACAGCTGCATGGCCTCGGGCACATCACCTTTATCTGTCCCCTAATCTATTGAAGCAGGAAAGCATTCCCGTGCCTCAAGCAACATTTAGCTAACTATAAATGTGTGTTTTCCTGCTTTGCTAAGCAAAGCATTTATCCAGCACCAACACCTTGTCAGCCCCAACACAAGAATGACTCTTATTGCAACTGAATTTTAGTTATGATCAACTCTGAGCCTGAACCAGAAAGACATTTCTTAGTTGAGGAAGAAAGCATCAGTCATGATCTGACTCAAGGATTTATCACTCAGTTAAAGAATCAAGCCCCAGCCCAATGCAATTACACTTGGAAGACAGCAAAAGGGAGCGAATGCTGATGAACAGAACATATTTCTACAGAACACCTCTTCTGTCAGCAGCGACGTTCTGCGTCTGGAATTAGCCAGAGACACAAACCAATTAGCAGTACACAAAACCCAATCTGGAAGGCAGCTGGGAGAAATGACGCCACACTGCTGTGCAGAGATCAGCCAAGAGACTTAACACAAGCCTGAGGTTCAAAACACGTCCGAGCCACCCAAGTACCACCCCACCAGAGGATCTCAGCTCTTGTTTCAAAGGGGACCAGCTTAGGCAGCTCTGAGACACCACTCGCACAGGCAGTGATACTGCCACCTCATGACCTGTGCTCAAATGGACACCTCAGAAGGATGGGGTGCACCCTCGTGTCCCTGAATCCCAAACTTCACGTGTGCAAAGGTGGCTCAGAGCATCACCCTCCAAGCAAATGCATGTGTTAAGGCAGGATCTAAACATGCTCCGTGCATCCTCCATGGAAAACACACAATGGATGGAGGCATGCTGTGGAAAAAGGCACTGTGAAGACGCCCAAAGCCTGCAAGTGACTTTTGTTTCCTACCTTATGTCTTCTTCTATCTTGGCCTGTGCTTCGAGATCAAAAGGGTCAGCTGAATAGAGCCGGATCCTCTCCTGCTCCCGCCGGGCTCGGTCCTGCTGCTGCTCCAGCAACACTCTGGTGAATTTCTCTGCAGTAACAGGGAGACACAGAAATGCTCTTCACTGGAAATTGCTGTTACAAATCAAGGTCTGGCACAGCAAACTCTTCTTTTTATGCCAGCATGCACTCAAGGCTAGAGTCAACAGCACATGCAAACAAAGGCTTCCTCTGAAGGCAGCAATGATGGACCACAAAAGACCAAACTTGGGAACCTCCTAAGATGAAAAGTGATTGGACTCTTTCTCCTTGTATCTACTACCCACACTCAGCACAATCAAACTCAATTTCCTTGCACATACATTTTTATATGGACGAAATATGGAGAAGAACACAAAGACAATATTTAAACCAAAGAGCTGCCATTAAACCACAAATTCATTCTTCTACTGCAGCAAGAATTGCCTACACAATATGCCAAAAATACCCAAACAGCTGCAAAACCAGCCGATAAATGAGACCCGGAGCAGAAATCAGGACTAAGAATCTGCACAACTCAATTGAGAGGCTTAAGTGCATGTGCATTTTGAAACAGCTTCAGAGATAGACAGAAGGGAGGTTTCACAGCTCTCAGCAAGATGCCCATCCACAAGAACAGCTTGCAAAATGTGTCACATTTTACACTCAGCATTCCCAGTAAAAGAGCAGCTTGTGGACCCAGCAAAAAACAAAGGCAAACCAAAGACTAACAACAAAACTTACTTTAAATCCAAGCGACACACGCAAAGACATCATCATCCCCACAGCTGAATACCTGCCACTGCAATCAAGAGGTCCTAGCTGGGACACCCACTTCAGAAAGTTTGAAGTGACCATTTTAAGAACACAGTTTTCAGATAGCCTCTGCCTGGTTTGTACTACTTGGATGTGATCACGTGCATTCCCAAAAGGACTTGGCAATAAATTCAGTTCTGTAAACACAGGAGGTTGTGGGTTTGCTTCCAGAAATGCAGTTCCCACAAAGAAGGTCACTGGCTCAGAGACTCTTAGATGTTCAGGAAGGTATTAGGTGTATTTTCTTACTTGCTTGGGTTTTATGTTTTAAATTAGGCTTCTGTGTAGCAGGTACCTTCTACAGCAATTGTGGTACATATCCATGCATGTACTGGGGCTTGAGAACCAGAGCTGAGGTGGATCTGTGCCCAAACACTACCAGTAGCAGTAGAGAACAAGGCAAGCATGACCAGCTCAAACCCCATCCTTCTAGCAGTTTGCTGTGGCAATCTGAGACTAAAACCACACATCCGAGTCAAAGTTTACAAGCACAAAGCAAAACAGAGCAGCAGATGAGCCAGTTCTGGGTGTCTAGGGCTCAACCTCTTGTTTTCTGTGCCAGGAGCAGCACATCTTGTCAAGGTGATGGAGAAACACCAGCACTACAAGCACAGCACTCACAAGAAGAGCACAGGCGATGTGGTTTTAACTCTGGCTATAAACTAGTCAGAATGGAGAAATAAAACAGACCAAGAATATTCTTGCAAGCTCCTTTCTAGCTTTATTTGACAGAGAGAAATCACAAGGATGTAACCTTGAAAGTGGGGAAAAAAAGTCTCCTGCTAGAAGATATTTCATTCCCTGCCTATGGCAAGGGGTTAGAACTAGATGATCTTAAGGTCCTTCCCAACCCTAACTATTTGATGATTTTCCCAAACTCAACAGGATTTATTTCTTAACTACCTGTCTTGCAGTGGTTCAGAAAGCACAACTGCTGATGCCCACACCACCACTCTGTTTAAATACTGAAAGGAAACAAGAGCTCAAACCTTTAAGCACATGAAGGACCAACACAGACTCAACTGCAGAGGAAATCAAGGACATGATACCAGGCACCCAAAATCATCACAGAATCAGTGTTCAAGGCCAGGTTGGACAGGCTTGGAGAAAGCTGCTCTAGTGGAAGGTGTCTCTGCCCATGGCAGGGGGTTGGAACTGGAGGAGCTTTAAGGCCCCTTCCAACACAAACCAGTCTGGGATTATGATTCTATGGAAAATCAGTTGCTGAGCTACTTGCATTCACAGAAACTCAACTCATCTGTGTAGCTGATATTTCAAAGTAGGAGATTGAGGATATTAAAGCAGCCAAGCAGGAGAAACACACCAACTCAGCAGAAAGGTCTTGTTACTCTGCCTTGGTATTCCCAACTGGCACCTTTTATCAGTGCCTACAAGGAGCTGGCAGCAAACATCCCAGATCTAGTTAAAACACCACAACTGCCTTTTGTTAGAAGGGAGCTCCAACAGGTTCCAAACCACCTCCCAGAGATTAACCCCCACCTCACCGAGGTCTCCGCTCAGCAGTGCCTCAGCCAAGGGTGGGTTCCGCTCCTTCAGCAGTGACAGCTCGTGGGGGTTTGCGAGCAGCATCTCCCTGAGCAGTGCAGGGTTGTCCAGCCCCTGAGGGAACGAGGGGGCATCAGGAGGTGATGGGCGCAGGCGCTGTGCTGGTGGCGGCTGCTGCTGCTGTGTGGACGTGCCTGGAACTGCGATGCTGCTGAAGTCTATCCTGGGCAGACCTTGAGGGAGAAAGAGGGCAGAGGTCTTGGTGCTTCATGTTCACACTGGGAAAACCACTCTTTAATGCTGCAGTATTAGACCAGATTCTGGAACAGCAGTTTGGAAGCAAGGCCACGCACGCAGGTTGCTGGGTTAGGAATGCCCGCATGGCTTCATGCAACTTGTCCAGCCTTCTATCTGGCCTGTTTTCTTATCCCCAGAAATGCACTTAGTGAATCACAGACTTGTTATTTCCAGCTTCACCAATGTGAGTTCCACACAGAGGGACTGCAATCCTGAACCTCATGTCTCTCTATGGCGCTTCTGAATCTCACGGATTAAAACAAACAACCAGGGAAAAAAAGAGAAGTGGCATTTCTTACAGACCTGCATTGCAGGCACCCATCCTCCAGCTGAGGCAGGAGGATGAAGATGTCAAGCAATGCTTCCATGCCCTGCTCAGCCAGCAGCACCTTCTTTTCCAGCCATGTTTTACAACACGGATTTGCTGCAAATGGCTGTGGAATGCAGGACAGATGAGCCTGTGTAGTACAGTTGCATAACTGGGTTTATTGAGATGCAGCTTCTCTGGGTATCTGTCATATGTGGATTGAAAGAGCACATCAATACAGCCTTTTAATGCACCTGAGCTGTACAGACCACATACTGCTGTGCCACTACACCAGGTGGTTGTATAAATATTCATAGGCCTTTACAAACCCTGCTGCTCTGAACTAGTTCCCTTCCTTGCTCTCTGTGCATTCCCCCAGGAGAACAGTAAAATGATATTTGCTTCCTAGGAAGAAAAAAAATCCCATTAAAAACAAGCCCTCTAGGTAATTTTCAAAGCCTCCCACCTCACCCCTAACCACCCTCCCTTCCAAGGCACTTTGCTTGGTGAACTGCTAAAGGAGACCGACAAGACACAGAATTGGTGTTTGATCAACATGGAGATCTTTGCATGCTCTGAGCAAGAGGTAGCACAAATCCTTTCTCACCTGGGAAGCGGATGGAGGGCCGTGGCTCGACGGCCTCCTTCTGTCGCAGGATCACCACATCCCCGTCTTTCAAGCCATAGGAGGCCAAAGATCTGTTGTTGTCAGTCAGTGGCCGCTCTGCATAGACTATCTGATCATGGAGAGAGAGCAGTGAAAAATCCCAGCAATGCAAAGCAGGGGAAGATAAAAACCAGCAAGAGGTTATTATCTTAGGAAAGGGCTCCAGTAAATCCTCTGCACCCATCTTGAGCTTCAGAAGGGAAGGTAAGCAGTGCTCACCATAGCCCTGCCCAAGCACCTCCACCTCAGGCACAGAAAGGCCTCAATGAGTGGTTGAACAAGGACAGAGACTTGGTCTTGCTGAAATCTGGCAGTGGCTCCTCAAAACTCAGCATCTCAGAGAAGGGCTGGTCTCCTTTAATTAGAGGCCAACATTGTGAAAGAAAGTAAGCCTTGCCCCAGGCCTGTTCACCACACATTTCCAAACTCCAATCTCTAAGATTACAAGTCACTACCGTCTTCTACTGCACTGTCAACACGTCCTGACCAAGGACCAACTGCACACCCACAGGCAGCACCAATCAGGGCAGACCCACGGATGATCCAGTCCAATATCTACAATCTCTGCCTTCTCCCACAGCAGCTCCCCAGAATAACCAGTTTTACAAGGACCACAGTTATCAGCTCAGTGATTTCCAGTTTACTTCACTGATGTAACTCTACCCAGACTTGAGGGTTCAGCACCCAAGCACCCCTCCTGAGACTCCAATCAACCTGTGGTGGGGAAGTAACTTTTTTTAACTATAAAACACATTCACATCATTTCCTATTAAGATAATCTGCCTTAACAAGGGGTCCACAGATTAAACACAAAATCATACTGCGATCAAAATGAACAATCACCATGGGAACATTTCTATTTGCGCTAGATCTGTGATACCTACAGATGTCCTGAATTACAGAGAAGCAAGAAAATAAAGACGTGATTTACAGGAACAGATGTTCCCAGAAACGGTATCTGCTAAACATTAAGGTCCCTGTGCCTCCATTGGGGCACAACGAGATCCGGTCCAACAGCTCCTGCCCGAGTCCACACTGAGAAGTGCTGGAGCACTCTGCTAAACCCTTTGGGCATATGACTGAATTTCACATTTACCACCTTGTTTAGCAAGACTGGGTCTGGAAAAGGCTGGTTCAGCAACAACAGGTTTGCTGCAGGTTGGGACTGGCAGCAGTGGGGAGCAGCTCTGCAGTCCTCATGTAGATGTGCCACAGCTCTGTCCAATGCTATCGCAAGCAGCAGAGCCAAAAAGAAGATCCAACCCCCTCCAGTTACTATACATCTTAATGTCTGGAAGATGCACCTGATGTTCACTGCTTTACTCCAGCAGCTCAGAAACAACACAGAATCTCACTAGCACGTAACAGCTGAGATCCACCATCAGCAGCAGTGCCAAAGACGGACAGAAAAGGCAAAACCAACAAGAACCATGTACAACAGCAATCAGAGCCATCAGCATGACAGAATCCAGCACAAGCTTCCCACCTCCTCATTAACAACACATTGCCCAGCCGCAGCAGTACTGCACTAGACTGGGTCCCTTCCAAAGCAAACATGGGTCTGTAAGCAATATTCCTTTCTATTCCGATGGTCTGCAAGACATTACCAGCACAATGTAGGTTAGATTGTGATGGGAAGAGTCCCAGTGCATCCTCATGCACTACCAGATGCGTCCTGCCCAGCCTGACTCAGTACCACCACTGCCCGCAGGGAAAGCAAGTGTGGGATGAATCCCAGCTGCACGTGCAAGTCTGAAATGGCAGTTTCCCTGCTCAGACACTCGGGAAGAGACAAGTTAATCAGTTTAAGTGAGGTTTTGCCTCTGCCGTCTTCCCGGAATTGGATTTATGACTGTTCGGCCTTAACACCTCGGACAATGAATTAAGTGCTCAGCGCTCAGTCTACATCTATTAGCAGCCTGGCTTAGCAGCTTCTGACCTGCTCTGCTCTTAGAACAAGCTGATGTAATTTGGTGCGTTTGGACTGTATGGTTTGTAGCATACTTTTGTTTGCTGGCCAGGCACCAGACATGGGCTCTTCTGGGAGTGGCCTGGGCTGGGATGCAGGCACTAATACCACACAATGGATGGATACGATACTACAGTGTAGAACCTCCTTACAGGGCAAGGAACTCCAATCAAGAGCACTAGATACCACCAGCAACCACAGATCAATCCAAACCCAGAACACATTAAATATCCCTACGCCCAGCCAAGGACAGGAGACACATGGCATGTAAAGAAAGAGAAATGAAGGAAATCAAGGGTGCTGCAGAAGAATATGGCTCTGCCAAGAGCCTCTCCATCTTCCCCCCAGAAAAGCCACCACCTCAATGTGTGGAGGAAGCCAAATTAGCTCCCCTCTCCCAGCACAGCTCCTCTTATCACCACAGCCTGCCAGTAGCGTCTCTGTTATCTCATGCCACCCTGTGACCACAGCCCCTGCTCACCTCAACCCCAACTGCAGCACGCAGAATTAATGTCACACACCAGCAGAGTGAGAGTGGGATGAACGCTCCTCCACACACAAGAGGTTTACTCCACCCTGCACAACCCTTACTATGAAACTCATCCTCTCTTTAGTGCCAATGTGACACCTTCAACGTATTGGTTATGGGAAAATGGCAGCGAACTACCTGGTCTGGTGAATGTGACACTGCCTGTTCATGGAGGATGGTTTGAGCACACAAAATCCTTCCACACAACTTGCTTTGCTAGTATCTTGTGGTTTTATACTTTTCTCCTCAGTGAAGGTCATAGAATCCCAGCCTGGTTTGTGTTGGAAGGGACCTTAAACCTCATCCAGTTCCAACCTCCTGCCACAGGCAGGGACACCTTCCACTAGAGCAGTTTGCTCCAAGACCCTGTGTCCAACCTGGCCTTCAACACTGCCAGGGATGGGGCAGCCACAGCCTCTATGGGCACCCTGTGCCAGCGCCTCAGCACCCACAAAGGTCCTCAAATCACTTCACAAGCACTAGGGCAGAAACAACAGAGAGAGTGAATACACAGCTAGAAAACATAAGAATGAAGCAAGGGGATGCACAAGCAGCAGATGGGTGAGCAGGAGGAGGCAGTGATGGGTACAAAAAGCCCAGCGCTGATCCCCATTACCTACAGCTGATTTTCATACAAAACTCCATTGGTTTCACTGCAACAGAGCGAAAACTTACAAGCAATATGTAAGCAGGAGAGTCCACAAGCCTTTATTATCCCAACCCAGACCCAGAGCTGGCATGTGATGGCAGCCAAAGTGAGGAGTTACGCAGTGGTTGTCCCCATTGCTGGCCACAAATTCAACAGTAGCTGCAACACAGGCACAGTGGTTTGCTGGAGCGTAAGGACATGAACCTTTCTGTAAGGTGGTTCCTTTCTACCTATCTACCAAAAGCCAAGAGTTTTCCCCCTAAAGGAAAATCCATTTCACCTTGATTTTCTACCCTGGCTTTGCAGAGGACATCCGCCTCATAACCAACCTCTCAGTCTAAAACCAAAGGCAGAGTAAAGCAAAAACACTGCGTTGGCAACCGGTTTGGTGAGGGCACACGTCCACTCAAGGGCTGCTTCAGCACTTTTTCCATCGCTGACTAATATTCCCTTGACTGGAAAAACACTTTATTAATTTAGACTGGGAAAAGGCTTAGGAAGCAAAAGTCATCCCACAAAACTCCACTAACTCTGCCAGCACCCCGGGAGGAGGGACATCGCCCTGTCCAGCAGTGCCTCAACAAGAAACGGGTAGAAACAGGGGAGAAAGCAAGACTGAACCCAAAACATTGAGTAAAGCCCAGATGGACGGGCAGACGGGGGCCAGAGCTGCCCCCATGCTGCAGCCTCTTGTTTCAGCACGCTGCGAGAGAGCCTGAATTCGGGCTGGAAGGGGGATTTTGGGGGAAACCAGGCGGATGTTGTGTTCAGTCCCTGCACCTGTAAGGAAAAGGAGGGGAAACACCTCAAACTGCCCTTTCTGACCCGGCTGCGAGTAGGAATACGCTGATACAATAAATAAACCTCTTTCTGAGCATTTTGGGCTCAATCCGAGGCTCTGCCGCCATCCCCACCCCTGATTCCGTCACTCTCACTCCAAACTCCTCCAGATTTGCACACCAAATCCCCCCAACACCTCAATAACACCACACATCTCTCTATTCTCCCACCTCAATAACACCTCACATCTCTCTATTCTCCCACCTCAATAACACCACACATCTCTCTATTCTCCCACCTCAATAACACCTCACATCTCTCTATTCTCCCACCTCAATAACACCTCACATCTCTCTATTCTCCCACCTCAGTAACACCTCACATCTCTCTATTCTCCCACCTCAGTAACACCACACATCTATTCTCCCCGTCAGTTCCATCGCGGGAGGAGACGGAGCCTTTCCCCAGAGGAAGACACCGCCGGACCGGAGCCCTCTCCTGAGGGGAAGAGAAGGGTTCTGAGGGAAAAGGGAAGCGTCTATCCCCAACCTCAAAAGGTGGGCGCGAGGAAACACCCCCCTCACCCCAAATAGCCCCCGAACTCCGGATGCGGCGGGGCTGAGGCCCCGGGGGGCCTACAGAGGGCACGCAGGCTATGGCGAGACCCCAACCGCGGCGGGCTGAGGCGGCGAGCAGGGCCTGACCTGGCTCTCGGACGCCGGGATGCCGGACTCCAGCTCGCAGAGGGCGCGGAAGTTCTGCAGCTCGAAGTCGGCGTCCACCTGCAGGGAGAAGGTGAGCTCGCTGCGGTCGCGGCGCAGGCAGAACACCGTGAGCAGCATGGCCACAACCACGGCCCGCCACTGCCAACCGCCTCCGCCGCCGCCGCCAAGCGCCGCCGTCGCAAAACGCCCGCCCCGCCGGGTCAGGCGCCGCAGCTGTCAATCAGGGCCGCTCGACCAATCAGTGAGCGCCGGGCGGACGGGGCTCCGCCCCCTGCCTCCATGCCCTCCCAAGACCCCTTTATTGGGACCCCAGGCAGGGAGGCAGGGAACCCCAGAACCATTTCTTTGTCTTTCACCTCGAAACACCCCAGGGACACCCCGAAATAGCCCCATGGGTACCCCAAAACACTCCCAGGGGCACCCTGAAACAGCTGCTCACTCCACCCCCCTCCGTTCATTCCACCTCTGCGCTCCTTTCACCCTGCTCTTGGGATCGCATCTTCTGGCTACTCCTTCCCTTCCACCCCCATCAATGCCCATTTTGGGGTGCCCCAGAACTCACCTCTTTGCTTACTGGGCACCAAGTGGCTTTTGGGGTGCTCAGCCTTCCTCATCAGTGACAGCCTGGGCCCCTCCGTGCATTCCAGACTCCCCCTTTGCCTTCCAGCACACTCTAGACCTGGCCTCCTCTGTTCCCTCACAGCCCACCCGAGCACCACACCAAGCTGGAGATGTGAGGACATGGTGAGAGCCCCACACGGTGAATTCACTCCACTTCCACCCAGGGAGGCAGGAACAAGAGTTTATTTTGGAAAAGGGAGCTAATCTCAAACCAGAACCATTCCAACAGCGGCACGAAACAACGGTCACAAATCCATGAGGGAACAGTGCTGGAAGCATCATGGTTCCAGGGCTGCAGACACTTTGGTGACAGATTCTGCCCTCCACACACCTCAATTTGATTTTCTTTACTGTTAGTTCCTGCTCTGTGTAAACATAAAAAGACCAAATGCAAACCCAGGGGGTGTCTGGCACCTACCAGTCCTCACACAGATACAATCCAAGGGCCTGAGCACAGCCCAGTGCCAAGGAAGAGGCTCTTCTCCCTCCACGGGGAACTCAGTCGGATTTCTCCTTCTCCTTCATGTGCAGAAAGACAATGCTGAACATGAAGAGACCGACCATCATGGAGAAGGCACCAGCATAGTACGGGTATGCAGAGGGGATGAACCGTTCATACTGCGTGTGCTGGAGGGGACGCACGGACACCTGTGAGGGGACAGAGCAGTCCTTCAAGTCCAGCAACCCCATAAATTCACCCACCAGGTGATTAATCCCCCCTGGACTCACCTGGGTAGAGGAGTAGAGGTGGGTATAACCCAGGCGGTTGTAATCCACTTTGAACTGAAACACTCCATAGACATCCGGTAGCTTGAAGCGCACACTGTATTTGCCGCCTGAGAAAGAGACAGAGGTGACACTGAGGTGATGCTGATACTGAGGTGATGGTGACATGGAGGTGACAACAGTGAGGGGTGGGATCGGGCCCCTAGCAGGGCTGGGGCGCTAGGGGAACCTACCATTCCTCCTCAGGAAGGTCCGCACAAAGGGATCGATGCGGACAAACTCCAGCTGAATGTCATCTCCATCAAAGGGGACCCACCTGCCATCAGAAAGCTTCTCGATGACAATGCTGTACTCCTGGAACAAACCCCCAACAGGAGAAGTTAATGAGTGATGCTGAAAACAAACCTCACCCCATTACGAGTTCCCATGTCCCCTCTCAAGGGGACAGCCATACCACAAGGTCAGTGACTGTGTAGGCACTGGGAGGTGTGAGTTCCCCCACACGGTGGTGGGATACAGCTCCAACACGCAGCACTCCCTCTTCCTTGAACACCCATCGGGACAGGGCAATGGCCAGCTCGTAATTACCTGTCTGTGAGTACCTGTGGATGGAGGAATGCCAGGAAAGCACAGCAGCAATGCCCTAAAACCACACCATGTTCCAAAACCTGCACCATTAATACACGTGAAAGGAGGGAAGAGCTTCCCAAAGCACTTGGTTCCAGAAGGCCAGAGGAATGCATCACCCTGATGACACCTGGGGCAACCCAAAGTAAAATACGGGATGGAGAACAGCCCTGAGGACTTTGTGGCATCGGGTGATGAGAGGAGGCCATGGAGATGCTGCAAGGGCCAGAACAGCTCTGTTCTGGAGCCAGGCTGAGAGCTGGGCTGGGTCAGCATGGAGAAGAGAAGGCTCCTGAAGGGGAGAGCTTAGAGCAGCTCCAGTGCCTAAAGGGGCTGCAGGAACCCTGGAGAGGAGCTTTGGACAAGGGATGGAGGGACAGGGCAAGGGGAATGGCTCTAACTTGCCAGAGAGGAGACTGAGATGAGCTCTTAGGCACAAGTTCTTCCCTCTGAGGATGTTGAGAGGCTGGCACAGGGTGCCCAGAGAAGCTGTGGCAGCTCCATGCCTGGCAGGGTTCAAGGCCAGGTTGGACACAGGGGCTTGGAGCAAGCTGCTCTAATGGAAGGCACCCCTGTCTGTGGCAGGGGGCTGGTCCCTTCCAACTAAAAGCATTCCATGGTTCTAAGATTTAATTAAAGCTCTCCACTGTAAACATGAATATTTGCAGGATTTTCTTCATTAAACAGCTCCCCAAATGCTCCTCAGCCAGGGAGCCAACATACCTCTTGGAGCCAGGGGTAGCTTTCTGCACAGCAGAATTGAAGAAGGCATCACTAAAGAAATCCAAGGATCCACTGAAAACGACACGGGCATTGTTCCGGGCCTGGAGTCCAGCGATCAGAAGCGTGTTCTTCCCCACTGCATGTGGGTACTAGAAAGGAATGTGTTTAGGAGGTAGTTTAGCCCATGTGCAGATGATTACAGAAAAGTTAATCTCTGGTTTGTGGTGAGGTGGGACAGCAGCTGGCACAGCCAGTGATTAAGGAGAAACCAAGCTTGGCATAATCAGTGCTGGGGTTCACAGCTCCTGGAGCGGGACATGAAGAGGCCATTTGGTCTAGGCAGGGTTTTTTTCCATTGCTTCCCTTACACTGGATGTACTGCCACCAACAGAAAGCCAAGAGGAAGATTCCCACCAGGTTATCAGAAAGCAAACAACAGCCTGAGCCTTTCAAGATGAAACACTCGGGTATGTTCCCAAGTGGCTAGAATTTGAGGGACTTAATTGTAGAAGCTCAAAAGAAGAGAAGTAGTAACAACGTACCTGAGTAATGGGTTTATCTGGGAAGAAGGAGTAAGAGGTGGAAGAGCCGGTCAGGATATCCAGCACCAGTGGGTTGTCAGGATCAGCCACCATCCTTGCAGGGAGAGGCACAGTGAGCAGCACAAAGTCACTCTGGGACCCCCACAGAGGGACATGCAGCCACCAACTCAGGCACCCAACCACCCTCAGAAGCAGAGCTTCCACACACTCAGAAATTAAGTATTTCCACAAGATGTCCAGTCAAGCTTTGGATATTTATGTTAAGAATCATTCCTGATTCAAGGACTGAGCTGCTCTGGAGACTTTATTATCCTCTGAAACTAAGACATGGCTCTGTTAAGAGTCACAGCTGCTCACCCTAGACTTACCTTGCAGCACATCCATGTTTTCACTCTTCTTCCCCAACCACCAGCACCTCTCCTCTCTCCCACTTGACTCACCCAACTCCCCGGAACAGGATGGGGTTCAGTGCTGCTCTCCCCACAATGGTGGGGGCCTTCAGAAGGTTTTCAGTGTCCGCAACTATGAGTGTGTGCTACAAGAAAAAGGAGTGAGAACAGTGTCACCATGGTGCAGGGCAGGAGGGTTCATAGTGAGAGGATAAGGGCTAATGGGTTCAAACTTACAGAGGGGAAGTTTAGATTGGATATGAGGAAGAAATTCTTTACTGTAAGGGTGGTGAGGCACTGCAATGGGTTGCCCAGGGAAGTTGTGAATGCCCCATCACTGGCAGTCTTCAAGACCAGGTTGGACATAGCCTTGGGTGGCGTGGTTTAGTGTGAGGTGTCCCTGGCCCCTGGCAGGGGGGTTGGAACTGGATGAGCTTAAGGTCCTTTCCAACCCTAACTATTCTATGATTCTGTGTCAGGCCCTCACGGCTTCTCGTTGGACGGTGCTTGAAGCAAGCTGCTCTAGCGGAAGGTGTCCCTGCCCATGGGAGGGATCGGAACTGGATGAGCTTTAAGGCCTCTTCCAACCCAAACCACACCATGATTTTATGATTATTTATGGTTTTCCTGGGAGGAAGGTGGGAGAGCAAAAAACAGATGAAAGAAAAAAGGGAAAACAAGGGCAGAAGATTAATCCCTGAACCTTTGCACAACAGTTCTAATTGAAAATACCTACATCACCCTGGCAAACCGATGTACCTGGCCTGGGTCGGATATATCATAGTTGTGATGGTCGATGACTGCTGTCCTCTCCTCATCAAATTCAATCCCACACTCACTGCCCAGCTCTCGCAGTGGGTCACCTGAAGAACAAAGCAGATTCTCTGTTGTGCAGCCCATTCAGGATGTGACGACCGTCTCAGCACTCAGAATAGAGTAAATTCAAGTCAGAGCCATACATTCTGCACTCCACAATCCAAACCCTGAGGAGCAACACAACCTCCCTGCTGCTAAATCCCTGTTAAAATGTCATGAAAAGCTGTTTATCACCCCCTTCCTCACAGTACAAACCTTCACCAGGAGAAACTGTTTTCACACCGGTTTTGTTGCAGGAACTCACAGAAAGACAAGTAAACTATTTGTTCACTGCAGAGCACAATCAGCAGAGGTACCCATTACAAGAAGTGGCTGAAACACCCTGTGAGATGTGTAAATATGATCCGTGTCAATAAAAAGACTAATACAGAATTAAGTGATCTATTCCTTGTATGAC
>JASSUY010030498.1:0-44409 GCA_032466535.1 Forpus xanthops | reverse complement strand
ACACCCCCAAGTCCTTCTCCTCAGGGCTGCTCTGAATCTCTTCTCTGCCCAACATGTAGCTGTGCCTGGGATTGCTCTGACCCAGGTGTAGGACCTTGCACTTGGCATGGTTAAACTTCATAAGTACTTCATTATGAAGTACTTTGCAAAATAATCAGAAGAAATACAGGCACAGTTCTACTCTACTGGGAGATACCGTCACTGACAAGTTGGACAGACAGAAATGAAAATAACCCACATCCAACAGGTCATGCACAGGAATGATGAAGTTACCTCAGCTGTAGCTGGAACATTATTCTGATCTTCAAATTTGTAATTTTTAAATGCAAGGTGACAAGGTGTTCAGTGCCACTGCTTGTTCTAGGATCATGCTTCGACAAACAATGTGGCAGTGGTCAGAGAAAAAGCAGAGCACACTCCCTCTCTTCTTCTCCCATAGATTATAATTTTTTGCCTCAGGAAAAAAATCTGGCCTATCAGAGTAATGGAGGCCTTTCATAACCAGGTCACGGTTGCAAACCAGAAGACGGAGGCAGATGGGAACATTGATGCGTTAAGGAACAGGCTTGGAAGCATTCCTCAGCTCAGCGGTCCCGGTTCAGTTGCAGATGATAGAGAATGAAACTATCTCGTTTTCACAGCCTGTTTGCAGCTTTGTGTTCAGACTACCTCCTGTATCTCAGGCCAATCCCCGTCAGGACTGTTGCCTAGATATCAAAACTACTGCTATGTTTGAGACTCTCAGTCCCTCTGCAGGCCACTGGACCACAGAAGTCCAATCTGAATGGGCTTCTAACTAGCACTCCTACCTAGAACCACCACCTAAAGGTCACTGTTAAGTGTGCATGTGTGGAAACTTCACATATAGCTTCTATGTCTGTTCTTACTTTCGGTGAACACGACAGCCTGGTACACTGCCCAGATGGAGCTGTTAGCTCTCTTGACTTGATTCCATTACAATACTGAATGCCTACAGTCTGTGTCAGATACTAATTACTGTGTGAAAATGCCAACTTTCCTTTACGTAGAAAGAAAGGATCTGGACATCAAACATGAAAGAGGGCTGTGGAAGCATGAATCTAAACCAGAAAGCAAGCAAGAACTTGTGTCTACCCATTTTAGAAATTGTTTGATTGGCCATTCTAAAAGTCTGAAGTTGTTCAGTTCAACACTTTGAGAGTTGTGCAATTGACATTACTTCTCACTAACCTGAAATTCTATTTGGGGTAGTTTTGCTTGTCATTTCTTTTCATCCTCCTAAAGGCACCATTCACATATTCTAAAGACAACAAAGGTACATGTTTAATAGCAGTTCCTTTCCTGAAGTACTTATTTCTCCTTAAAAATGTCCTCAGAGCAGGAAGGGAGATGACATACAATGAAAAGCTGACCCTCAACTCCACTGGAAAAAATCCCTTATGCCACAAGGTGCCATGTTTTACTATGCACTTCCTAGTTTTACATGCTCAAAATGTTTCTGTCTTCATTTAAACAGTTGCTGAAACCCAAAATGTGAAAACAAGCACATTCATCTTCTGCTCATGGCGCAGACAGGGCACAGGAAAGACAGAAACTGGAACAGTTTCTTTTTGTGGTGTGGCCATAAACATCTTTATTAAGTCCCAATCAAAACTGGGTAAATCCACTGAAGACAGTAAAGTTAACTCGTGTCATTAAGGGACAAATTAAAACTTAAGAGTATTTTTTGTTGCTCCTGTGTAAGAAGAAAGCAGCACAGTTAAATTCTTAGGGACCTTCGGTGAGTGCTCAGGGCTGGCAATTAGATCAGAAAGAAGCTAACAGTTTGTCACTTTAAAATATAAAGTAGTTCATTCAGAGGACAATGAACACAGAGGTCATACTCGCTTTACCTGCTGGATTTAGCTTGGTAAAACATAATAATAAGTAGCTTTTAATAGCTCTTCTTATTCTTTTCCTCATCTGATCACAAAAATGCCTTGCCTGTGACCCTGCATTTGACAACCAAGTCTACCGGACTGCTTTGTCTCTCTTTGGAAAAGCAAACATCTTCAAGCAATTTATCCATTTCCCTTTGTAATCTCATAATCATACTTGGCATTTCATTATTCTCTGCTTCCCACACCACTTCACCTGAAAATCTTATATCAGGTCCTCTTAAATTTCCTGGCACTATCTATAACTGTCCTTGTCCACATTCAATGTCTTACACAAGCCTTCAGACTCTCTAGCTTTCATTTCTGCAGTTCAACTGATTTTTGGTATTGCCAGATTTCGCTATTCACGGCTCTGAATACAAGTGATGTAGAAGGCTGCTCCATACCTCTTCACAGGTACAAGGCAATCTGGTCACAAAATCTTTATTGTCACCTGTCTCCATTAGCCCTTGCAATGTCTAGATCCAGTTAAAAAGAGAAAAATCTACTTGCTTTTAAAAGTCTGCATAGATTGGCTCCAACATTTGAGTCTCTGCTGCCTTTATCTTTGCCTCTTCTTTCTAGGAATGTAACAAATGCCTGAATGAATAAGTTCAGCAGCGCGCCTCTGGCAACAGACATTACTACACGCTTCAGTGGAAGGCATAGGGGAAAAAAAATGGACAGGCAGCTATATATGTGCACAGAGGAAGTTTTTCTACAGCTTTTCGAACGAAAACTCGACTGTCCTGAGACAGGAGACGGGAGGTTTGTTTACCCTGAGAGACACACTTGAACATGTTAAAATGGCGATTACACTTTTTGCCAGCGCTCTTTTTAATAGTGCGGTTGGATATTTAGTTCTTTGTTTCACATCAGCTTCCCCTCTGTGAAGAAGCGTAACTCCACTCCAGCTACATAATGGCTTCTCCTCATGCAGTTCATGTTATCTGGAACAGCCTCCCAGTATCTTTCCATCCATCCTGACACTTCTTCAGGTGTTCACCCACAAGACTTCAAACCTGAGCTGAAAGAGATGCCCTTTTCTCTTGCCTCATCTCTGGACAGTTTTTCCTTCTGGTAATTTCCATGTCATACTATTACTATCCAAACAGATTTTATCATTGCTATCCAAATGGGTTTCAGATGCTTTTTGCTACAGAAAGCTAAGTGTTAATATATTAAAGGATGTTTTTCATGACAGCCCTTCTAATTCTGTCTTCAGATACATACTCACAGAAGAGCACAAACATGATAATCAGGCTACCACAGGAAAATATGATTGTGTAACCAAAGGATGCTATCATACTTTGAAGCAGGACTAGAAGACTGTTTTTAAGGATAAGCAAACATTAGATGAACAGTGTTTTGAAGACAAAGATGAAGAGTGAATAAGTAGCATGGAAAAAAGTAGAACTAAAAAGTAGACCTGTGCCAGCACAGCCTGAGATACCTCTAACAAAAGGGCAGAGGGTGGGGAAGAGGGGATTTTTTGGATTAGCAACTGGAAGAACTGAGAGAACTCTGACTAATGTATGAATATGCAGAATATTCAGAAACTGCCAGGGCTGGAGGGTCTTTGGTCACCTTAATTCAACAGAGAGAGTGATTTTGCTATGGCTATTTATTCTGAAAGCTTATCTTCCTCTAGTCTGCTTTTTTATACCCTCCATGCCTTCCTGTCCTCTCCTAGTCTCTTTCAGAACATAGGATCCTGAAATGACCATCTCTGCTTCTATTATAACAATAGTAGTAGTAATAATAATAATGTAATACAACAACAATAAGCCATGCTAAAGTGAAAAGCTGCTGAAGGGATAGGAGGGGACATGGATGAGACAGGCCACGTGACGGGGGAAAAAGGGCCTTGTTAGTATGAGCTGTCAGTATGAATTTAGGCCATCTCATCTCAAGCTCACTCCTAATGATCTTCAGGAAGAGCAAGGAAAACAAAAAAACCCAAACATAAGAAGAAACCATTCATTGCTGTGTATGTGTTGGCCTCCCCTGAAACTACTTCAGTTCACAAGAGACCTTAGACACCCAGCATACAAGAGACAGAGAGAGAAGAGGGTAGGTTTGGTGATTCCAGACAGGAGAAAGAAACAGCTACTCAAATTACCCCCCACACACATGAAGAAGGCTGAGATGAGAAGCATGAAGAAAGGGAATTCTTTAGGATCTAATAGGTCTCTAGCAGAAGACAGGGGAACTGCCTGGAATTACCATACAAATTACCCAGCCATATCTTTTACTGTAATGAAAAACTGGTCACTTACTCACAGCCAGCCTCTTAAGGGGACCAGTTATCCTATACATGCTCTGCTATACAGATGTCAGGTAACATTTCAAAAGGGTGAAAGGGATGTCAACCCCCTGGTATATGCTAACAGTAGGAAATTACTGGGGTCTATATATATTCTTTTCCTTTCCATAGCATCGTAGCAGAAATGACAAGATGTGATTTAACCAAGATCACGATGCCACATGTGGTTTTGCAGCATTTCTCTTGGGCTTCACTGAAACCTGTTTTTGCAGGAGTTTCTACAACTACACTGTGGAATTTCATTAGGGATTTGTTTTGAGTTTAACATTTACACACTTCTTAAATGTTTACAGACATTTCCCTTCAGTTCAAATTATTCCCCTCTTTCTCCTCCTCTTCACATTACCCCTCATTATATTCTCTTAGCAAGCTGTGTACAATTCCCCTCCAGACTAGTTTATACAAGCTTGTAAAGAACAACATATGCCCATTCTCTTATTGTTGACATGTAGCAGAGCTGTATGCCTGTATGCATCTCTCCAGCTCCAGTCCTGACATATGATATTTACAGAAAATCAGAATTTGATTGATGCTGTTCTTCATTTCCCTCCACATATATAAAGCCTTCTTTATGCTATCCATCAGTGTGACCTTCTCTTCAACTCTTTAATCTCTCTCCTCCTTTTGACTGCCCACGCAAGCCATTAGTACTTTCGTTTACTCATCCATGTGGTTCAGTTCCCACTTAGTAGAAGGTTCACAACACCTCTGATACAACCGCACAACACATTTTAATATTTCTACCATGTAAAAGGAAAAAAAAGTTAAAAATCTTCATTTCCTATTAAAAGCAGTATAATATCCCAAGACCACTTACATGAATAGTAAGGTTGAAAAAGCAAGTACAAGGTAGAAGAAAATACATGACATGCAGAAGAACCCAGACCGACTTCAGTAAAACAGCAATGGTGATTCTGCCTCTGGATCCTTTGTCAAAATTCCATTTAACACCTCTCCAGGAACTGTGAAAACTGTACTTTCAGATACTTTTATGACCCACAGTACTGCACAGTACTCACACGTGCTCTCCCAGGTTCATGTGTATTAAGGCGATGAGTAAATATCATTGTATACATTCTTTCTTGTCACACAGTGCCTATCTGTATCTTCACCTTAAGACAGTGCCTGTCTCTCTGGTTTCCACTTCCTTACTATGATCTGCAGCAAGGCAAAGGTGAACAGTTTTGATGAAACAGTACCACTAGTATTGTGCACTAGAATAGGAACTGAGGAGAATGGAAGGTGGTGAACAGGAACAAGAAAGGATGCATCTCAAAACACAGAAAGGAAAAAAAATTGCACAGATGAAAAATGCTGGAAAGACTGAAGAAGATGAGGTGGAGAAGAGCAGAAGGCACAAGAAGGTGAAGAAGAAATGAAGAAATGCTCTCTAAGAGCTGCTCTGGTAAGCTACTGCACACAAAACTCCCATCAAACCCTGACAGTGTCACCTCATCTTGCACCATGAAGCAACACACTTTGCCTGACCTACATCTCCCATTGCCATCTTCTCCAGGGCAGCTTCTGCCTCAGCAATTCTTCCCCAGATACACCAACATCAGCTATTAAATTCAGTTCTTCTGGCAAGAGGGAAGAAAGGAAAGCCCATTCAGAGAAGTGCAGAAGTGGATTCATGGAACTAGCAGGGCAAGATAAAAAAGGGCACAGCACATAAGTAAGAAAACAAGGCTCTGGGATTCCAAAGATTGAATCAGAGACAGAAGTGGACGAAATGTTGGGACTCAGATGCAGGGTTCTCCTCACCTGACTGACTGGTGCTAACGTTGATGGTGGCATAGTGGGGTGCTTCCGAACTCAATTCAGTCACCAAGTTGACAGCCTGGATCTCAAAGGTGTACTGTACGCGGGCCAACAGGTTGGAGACTTGCACGCGACTTTCTGTCAAGCCTGCTTGACGTGGTTCAAATTGTATGTTGTCCCCACAGCGCAAGCATGGCCCTGAGGACCCTGCTGGGCACACTTTACAGATGACATTGAAGAAAACATCCTTGCGGCCACCCAAGTCCTTCGGGAGACGCCAGGTTAGGAGCACGCTGGAGCCAAGAATTTCATAGCTAAGGTCACGAGGAGCAGAGGGGATGCCTAGAAGACAGAATGGAAGATGTAAATCTTGTGAAAGATGGGAGAGTGGTTGGGAGAAGCCAAGACAAAGCAGAGGGGAAAGAACAAACAATTTGCTGCTTCTCATTCTTACTCTTCTCCAGTTATTTCTCTGAACAAGGCTAAGAAAAACGTATTCATTGCTACCTCAAATATACACTTCCATACAGGAAGGAAACACAGTACTATCACATTTTAGACAAACAAAAGTAACAAGAAGGGTCTTTGTTTCCAGGGTGTGCCTTTCACTTTTTCCTGGAAGAACAGCCAGTGTTTAGGGAAACTGCAAGCCTTTGAAAGGTGAGATTTTGCACAATCTTAGAACTGTCCTTACCAAGACCTCTATTTCCCTCCTTTGGGTGAGTAATGAACTCTCTCAGACTTCAGTTAGCTTGTTCCACCTACTGCAGGAGTTCAATACCAGTTTTCCTGCTGCCAGCCAGACTCATGAATGGCACTGGGAGCAGACTCTAAAAGCTAGAAAACTGCTCATTCTGTTTATTCAACACTTCTGCTGGCATAAAGACAGTGAAGAGAGGGAAGAAAATGCAGAGTATGGGAAGATGGTATGGGAATAAGAATGGGATAAAATGCTGGTGCTAGGAAGTGAAAAGCTAGGACAGATAAAAATAAGCAGTTGTGTTATGTTGCTAAACCTGGACATAGACACAGAGCAAGACTGGAAAGGACAGGGAGCTGAGTTTAGCAACAGGGAGGGCCAAGGGCAAGCCTCTGAAGGCTGTAATGAAATACAAGAATCCTCATTCTCACAATTACTCTATAGTCAAGGAATATCAATGAAAATTATGGGCAAAGCCTTTTCTTTGTCTAATGCTGACACCCTGTTATTAGCACAGGTGGACGAAGTCATCCTGGGGTATCTCTCCAAATGCAATTGAATTCATTGCTGGAGCATTTGAGTTCATCAGACACACAGAAGACTGTTTAAGAAATGTATTACTGATAAGATGACACATTTGTACATTGGGAAATGTCTTTTGTGATCTTAACTGGGCCATCCAGCATTTGCACTGTGGTATAGTATTTAACTGCACGATCACATACTAGTTTCATTAAGGAGACTTATCATAGTCAATGCAAAAGATGCTTAATGCCGCTGCAGATGGATTCTGTGCAGTATAGGAAGCAAGGGATTATAGAAGCAATCTGTGTTTCTGAGTGTTTAACTTCAGAGCCATAAAGCGTTTGCAAATTGCTTTAGAAAGCAATTTTTTTTTCCTGTCACTTCCACAAAATTCCAGGGTGATGTTTCCTATATTACTGAAATTCTATTTTTGAGTGCTAATCGCTAACCTTCTTTCATTTTCTGCATCTAATTATTCTTTCTTGGCCTATTAATATTCATAATCAATGACTGTGAACAGTGGTAACTGATGAGAACCATGGAGAAGACAATAAAAAAAAATCATTTTCCCATAAATAAAATCTGTAGAATTTGAATTCTGTGCAGGAAATATGGTTTTCACATTGTCAGGGGTTGAGCTTAAACCATGACACACATTTTCAGTGAGGAAGGGAAGAAAACACTGGTTAACTCCTTCAACACACAGTATTTACCCCGTGTATGAAATTAATTTGCATTTCATGAGAAATGAGTACATTATTCTTTCATTAAAAGTAGCTCCTTATGCATATTTGCAGTAGACTTAATTAAGATTGTATGAGTCATCTAAAAGCTGACGTTTTCAAGTTTCTGAGCATCTAGTTTTGCACCACCTCAGTGTTCTCAAAACGCAGTTTCACCAATGTATCAACATTGTAAAATGCATATTGGGAACGCTTCTGCCTTCTTGTCTACATTCAGTGAGTGGCTATACCCTGTAGTCAACTGGGGAAGCAAAGGGCAGTTTTGGGTTATTTCAGAGGTCATGAGAAGAGGTGAACTGCAACTCTCCCGAATCAGTCAGGCACATTCGCTCTCATTAACTGCTCTTTGTGCTTTCAGACACTCCATCCAAATACTTACCAGTGCAAGGAGCATCAGAATTGTCTGAAGCAGATCGATAGTAACGGTTCTGACACACACATTCACTGGAACCTGGCAGTGGAGTGTGGCTGTGATCAGGGCATTGATGGCAGGGGTCATCTCCCACAGATACTTTAAAGAAGCCAAGGGGACAGGCTAAAGGAGGAAAATAAGAGGCAAAAGCAGGAAACTCATTAAGTCAGATTTCAGAAATAATGTAGTCTTATTTACATGTAACTCGTGCTGCTGCTGTAGGCAAAGGTTATTACACAGAGTAGCTACTACAGGTTCTGTTGCTTTACGGAGCCTATATTGTTAAAGTCACAATTTCAAAACAGTTTATTCTATAGAACAAGTGCTTAAACTGATTCACAGGCAGATGAAAGAGAACCAGTTCAGAGACAGCTTTGGCCTTCTGAAATTGTCTTCTCATTACTCGCTCAAAGAACCTGAGCATTGGAGAAGCCGAAGAGCATCCTAGCATTGTCACGTCTGAAAACAGTCAAACAGTTACAGGTATTATCCACACCTCCTTCTCCCCACCCAACACAGCCACAAAAATGCACTTTGTTTTTTTATGCTGCCTTCAACAGTTTTATTGTTTAAAGTAATACAAGCTACCATGGCTGATTTTTGCATCAAAATTAGGAGCAGGCACTAGGGTTGCCAATCCTATTCTTTTCCTGTAGGTCTGGAAACTTCCCAATAACGGATGAAGGACTCCCGATTTAGTCAAATTTAATCTGAAAATGCCTAGGAAAATAACTATGCAGAAAGCTGAAACAAGGACGGAAATACATCCTACATGGAAAGAAAATGAAAAAATAATCACTTATGAACAGTATGGGAGTATTCTAGGTTTGGCAAAGATGCTGATGCTCAATTAACTTCCTAATGAAAAGATGGTAAAAAAAAACCCAACTCAGAAAAATGACCTAAAATTAGGAGTTACGTACGTTTTACATTTGCAGTTTTCGCCAATTAGGTTGGACTGACTACTGTAGACACTGACTGGCCTCCATGCAGCTAAAGAATGGCCTCCATGGGCAGGGACTGCAGCTAACACTCACTTTCTGCTTCCTCCCATACCCTCACCCCTGTCTCTGCATCCAGTCAGGGAGCTGCTTACATTCATAAGCACCTTTATCCCTTTCCAAAATTGCCTAAAATGCGCTAGCTTGCTGCACTTGGGACTGTAGCCCATAGATGGCAACGATAATTGTTCCCATGACATGGAGCTTTTCCTGGCATTGCCTCAGTCCAGTCACTCTATAAATAGTATATCAAAGGTCAAATTTGGAGGAAAGAGAAAAAAGTCCCCTGACAATCCACACAGGCAAAAGACACTTCCTTTTATTCCAGCAGTTACAGTGAGCCTAGGGCTATCTTTCTGCACGGAGACAGAATCTATACCTCATTTGTTTCTGAATGATCCCTTTTCTCACACCTTAGGATTTTTCAGTTTTCATGTACTTTACATTCCCTTCTTATTGCAGACTATGGCACCATATCCACTTCCTGTGGTCCTACAATCTCTGCAGATGACTACTGTACTCACTGGAGACAGTCATAATAAATACCCAAGCTGAAACAAGCCCACCATTTTTCTTTAGTGAACACTATCATTTCAGGACCATCCCAGAGAAAGCTACAACAAGAACAGCTTCTTCAGAAACACCTCCCCTATGTGCCTGCAGAACAACCTCTCACAAAACACCAGCTAAACCACAGGCCTTGTGACTGGGGGTACTACGACTTGATCATCTTCCAGGCACCACTACTGAAACACAGATTCAGCTCTCATTGATTCATAGCATCTTATGCAAGGACAGAGGGTTGCAGAGCAAGTTGCCACTTTCCATCAAGCCAAGGTTATTATGGAAGGAGAAGGCAGAGCTTGGAGTGCGCAAGTGCTTTCCTCTCAGCTTGTCTCAGTCATATTTCATACCCTAGCACAGTGTCAGAATGCCACAGCATTCAGATGGGCATAGTTCATCTCAGACATGTTGGCCCAATTTTCCTTAGCTCCCCCTTACACACTCACCCCTGTGCTGCCTGTGTTTGCCAGCATTAGCCACCTAATGGGAGGATATGAAGAAGGTGTAGGCAAAGGTAGTAGAACATAAGACAACAGACGCAAGTTGCAATAATTTCTGGTTACATCTTATTACAATCTCCTACACTGAATAAAGAAAAATGTGTCATCAATCACTGCAACAATTGCCCAGGGACATTGTGGAACCTTCATCTTTAGGAATAATGAAAACTAGACTAGAATAAGCTTTGAGTGACCTAACACAATTTGGTCCTGCTTTGAGCATTTAAGGTTGAAGTTGGATGACTTCCACAAGGGGTTGAAGTGGACGACTTCCACAGATCCCTGCAATGTAAACTATTAAAGGAGGCATCTTCTAAGTGATTAAAATTTGAGAAGAGATTCTTGTGTTCTGTTTGGGTTTTGCTGGGGTTCTTTTTTCTGCATATGTATATGCATGTGCAATAGTATATGCACATTTTTAGCAGATGACTGAAGCTTATGCTTTAACACAAATCTTAACACTTTCTTAGCCTTACACACTGAAAAGAGTTTATCCAGGCTAGTAAGGAAAGACATCTTCTAATAATACAAAAATAATCACGCAGTATTCTTGCTTGATAAATGAGCCCTCAAACAGCTGTGTGCTGTAGCTGGAGGGTAACTGCAGACGTAGGGGTATGCTGATACAGTATTGGCACATTTTCAGTGATGGGGAAAAACCATCATATTGGATACTGCCATGGAGAAAAATAGACATGGAACTTGACTGGCGGAACTGACTTGGAATTAATTGGTATTTGGACGTGAAAGACAAAAAATAAAAATATTAACTTTGTATTATTAAAATAATAGATCTATTTCAGTGAGGTTTCAAGCTAAGAGCTCACCTTCTCCATCTGGAAGCAAGCCCAGCCGTTTCAAGCTAAAAGCCCACCTTCTCCATTTGGAAGCCAGTTCAGGTGTTTCAAGCTAAGAGCTCACCTTCTCCATTTGGAAGCCAGCTCAGCAGTTTATCAAGCAGTCTTTTCTCTTCTCTCTTTTTCTCCACATGGTCATTTTTGAAATACTGTTTCAAACATTTCAGTCATGAATTCTCAGTATTACTTTCAAAAGCACCTGGTAATTTACGTCCCATGTGACTTTCAGTTAAAAGGCAATGAAAAGCAGTGGGCAGTTAAACCCAAGAAACGTGCTGTATTGTAAAATGGTTTGTAGGGATAGAAACCAGGAACAACTGTTCTCAGTAATGAACCTGTTGATCTGAGGAAGGATTTGGGAGAACAGGCAATCAGTCTGGAATTCTGGGAGCCCCTAGCCTAGGACATCATAATCACCCAAAACATTCTATTTTGGGCCTTCTATGTGGAAGGGTTGCAGGAAACCTTCCAAGGCAAAGCACCATGTGTGTATACACATAGAGAAAGAAAAGGACCTAAAACCCCAACCTTGCCTTTTCCTTTGTAAATTGCCATTCTGCTTTCTGACTGTGCAGTGTGAGTACAAGTCTACCTGGATAAAGGCAAAAGTGAATCCTAAAGGATGCTGTTTCACCCTTCTATGTAGCTGGAGGAATTCTGCCATACAGTAAGAAGCAACAGGTGGTCTTATGAAACAAATGAAAGTATCTTAACTCATGGCAGGGGGCAGGGAAAAAATAAAAAGGCTTTCTATCTGCTGTGAATGTTTTTTTTTGTCAGATTCTTTGCTCAAAATAAAGAGGCAACAGCTGGTCAATGGAGGATTCCACAGGCTTCCATATGGCGAGGGGGAAGGCAATGCCCACACACTCTTCTACGAAAGTGTAAGAAGGAAACTTGCTTCTCCTTCCCATCCTTGGTGCATCCTTCAGTCTTATTAAGAAGAGCTCTCTGCAGGATCATCAGTGGAAGTCTGCCCTTGAGCTATTGCTTTTGTTCTGTATTTCATACAGAACACTGTAGCAACTCTATCACAGTGTGCTTCTGATCTTAGGAAAGGAGAAAATACAGAGAAGTCCTACAAAGGACTTCATGTGAAGAAGCGCCAAGCAAATGAATTAACTACACTAGTTGAGAATGGCTCCATTCAAATTGGACAGCAAAGTATTGGTAGCAGGAGAAGTCAGGAACAGTGATCAAGCTAGAGGAGTTTGTGAGGAACATGAGGAGAAAAGTCTACCTTCTGACTTTCAGGTTCATTATTTGGTTGTCTTCTGTTCTAAGCTGCTCATGGAATCTCAGGAAGTAAATGATGGGAGTAGTGTTTTGTAATTTGATACACTGTCATTATTTCAGTTACTCCTTAAAATATTTACCATTTTCATCTACCTTCAGCTTCCGTAATGGGACTGCAAGGGAATGTCACCTGTCATTGGATGCTACAAAAACCAAAAGACGTATTTTCTGTAAGTCCCTACTTTTATTTGCCAAGCCTAATTTTCATGTCTTTTGAGAGCTTAAGGCTGCTATCTAAATTATTGACTTGCAGTTTACCTGGATCATGAGCTAGTCATGCTGTTGATTCAGACAACAAAGCTAGTGCCATATAGAGCTGTTCTACGTCTGTCTTGAGCTTCACTCTCAGGGGCAGTGCTGTATGAATATACGATGAGTAGGATAAAAAGGCACATACATTTTAATCATTCTCAAAGCTTAAACAAATGAAAAGCACTTACCAATTTTAATTTCTTTATAGGTCTACAGTCCAGCACAATGAATGGTATCTTAATAAAATTCTTTTGTGTGACCCCACTCACTTAATGAAATAGAAATTGAAGAAAATGTATTGACAACCATTAACTATCCATGGCATTTGCACTTGGAGTCAACCAAAATAACTTGTACTCCCAATGTCCCAGTCAAACTGTTATTTGAATAAATTAAAATCCAATTTTAAAATTGCATCTGGAGCCAAAACTTGGTTCCACATCACATTTATTTTTTGGAATACTAAGTGTGATGCAAGCAACATTTTACATTGCTGAGAGCTTGAGTAGACACAAATTAAAATCAAGGAAGTACCAGAAGAACATTATACATAAAAACCACACAACCAACATAAGCAGTTTGGTCTAATGGACTGTCTGAAGCTTCATAGTCATGACATTAGACTGGGTGTCCAGGCTTGGATAGATTTTGGCCCAATACCATTACTGGGTGATATGCAATTTAGTCTACTTCTTCCTACAATCATTTTACAGAAACTACTATGGGCCCCAGGGCAGAAAGGGTATTAGAGGTAATGGCAATACCATTATGTCTGGTTTTTCTTACCGAGCCAGGCTCATAGATCCCTGCTGCATGTTCTCTGTCTCATGTCCAGGCTGCTGCCATTTCCCTTTTACTTTTGTTTTTATCACCAGTTCCAACAGCACTGGCAGAATGCCCCAATCTAGTCAGGCCAGTATAGTTTATTATTAGCTCTGGGCTCAGCTCTGCTCCATGTGGCATCTCATCCCCAAAGCTGTTGCCCCTTGGTAAAGAAGTGGAACTACGTTAGATCTAAATATTGCTAGTTACAACCCCTATCAATTCTGTACATGTAGCCTGACAGGCTGTCTCTGGTGGCAGCTTGAGCGAAGGCCTTGAGTGGAATTCCTAGACATGTTCTTAGCACAAAGACATGGTCCCTCCAACTCATCTGAAGTGCTAGAAGCATCAGAAGAGGGTGCTAGTAAGTGTTCTTGGTGAAAAATTACCTCATCACCTAGCTCTGCAAACTTTTGGCTAATACCAACTACTCCTAACACAGGGAACCAACAAGGTGGCTGCCTAAGAGGTGGGGAAAAGGCTGTCTCACCTTGGCAGGCTCGTTCATCGTCAACAGGCTGGTAGCCAGCCTTGCATGTGCATCGTCCAATGGCCACCATCCACTCTCCTTCTCCATTGCAGTGCAACCGAACACCCAAAGACCCAGTCGTGCTTGTCTCTTCAGCATTTGGTACACACGTCCCTAGGGACTCCACCAATGAGGTCCTCTTCCCTCCAGCAAAAGTTTCAGGGAAGGAGGCAAATCCTTTCACCACAGCTGGGCACTTGTAGAAAAAGACTTGGACTGCCACCAGGGACATGCAGGCTCCCGAGTCCTGGAACGCCAGGTAGAAGCCATGCTTGGTGAGTGGTCCAAAGCTACGTACTTTAACATTCATCTTTACCACCTTCCCAGTGCTGTCCACTTTGGAAAAGCTTTCATCAGCTGCAATAGTATCCACTTTGGTCCAGGGGCCCTCACGCCACTCTGGCAGGTCCTGAGAAGCTGTGTCAGCGTCTGACTGATGGTAATAGAGTGTGAAAGTCTCTTTGCAAGAAGAGGCCACGGTGCGCATACTGGCACAGTCTCTCACTGAGAAATGGAGTCGGACATGGACTCGGTGGGCTCCACGACGCTCTATGAAGTGAGTACGTAACCAGTTATTCTGTCCAGGTTCAGCCACGTTACAGACTTCAAAGGTTCGGATCAGGCGGTTCTTGTCATCCCAGACACTTACCTCATCCCACTGAATATACAGGAGAGAAAAGGAAGAAGAAATAGTAAAAGAAATATGGATTCAGTGTTCAACTGCACCAAAAATACAGGACAAGCTTTCTTCCTGTCCCTTCACCTTGCCATGTCTACAATAAGACTTGGATCGAGTGATGGCATGTGTAGCAGAGCACTCTAGACAAGACAAAGTATGACCCTCTAAAGAAGAGCTGTTAAAGCTTGCAAGTAAGAACTGTTGTGAAAGAAAACATAACTCATGCAAACCTGTCATATCCCATGCTTGTTCCCTCCCTGTTATTGCCTTTGGTTCCTACCTTGGAGCAAGCAACCATCCTCCCATCAAGTTTTGTATACTACTTAAATCTCAGGCCCATATAAATAGTAGCGCAAGTAAAAAGCCAGGAGCCAGTACTGAATTCAGCCAGCTGGACTGCAGGTTTACACAGAATTGACTAAGTACACCCCTCAGTGCACCAGTCATGGGCTCCCAGGCAGCTACTTCTCTTAAATGTTCTCCACATCCTGGCCCACAGCATAAATGATTGATTGATGATCTGGTTTATGAACAGTAACACTCAATCTGCATGATGATTGTGTCAAAATACTTGGAATGTACAGGCAGACTGCTAGAAAATGGATGAATGCACGCACTTAGACTGTCGCTCCACTGAACTACCACAGACCTAGCTGCTCTTTTACCTTTGAGCCTCTAATGAAAGCTCACAACTGTCCAGTGACAACTGAGGAAAGAGGTTAGGGTGCAAAGTATAGAATTACAAGGGAAATAATAATTCATGTCCACAAGGTGTCCCAGCCAAACTGGCCCAAGCTAAACGTGGTTTTACAAACAATTCACATACCCTTCAATGTTCAGGTACTGCACAAGTTGACTGATCACTGACACCCACACTACTGATTACCAATCATAGTAAAACTGCAAAACAGATTTGTCCCCCAGAAGAGCATTAAACAACCCTACCTACAGAGGAGGCCACACACACTTCACTGTATCACTCCACAAGGATCAGGAACCTACAGCAGCATCAATCCATCCCTGCCTTCCTGCTTCGCAGATTTCAAATGCAGAACTTAGCTAGGGCTCAACAAGAAGCTAGGGACAGAGAGCAACACCACCCATAGGAGCAGATCAAGCACCCCATGTATGTGGGGAAGGGATGTGGCCTTGACAGCAATTTCCGTGAGCAGAGAAATCATGAGGTGGCAATAGCATCCCACCCAGTATCCTATCCAGCTTTGCACCACATACCACGTTCAGATTGTTCACGTGTACAAAATCCATTAAACACTTTTCCCTGGTCCCAGCTTCCCGTTCTTCACCAGATGCATGCATGCCTTCCCCGCACAGATGAAGTCAAGAAGAGCACAGGAGAAATGCTTACCCCATCAGAAGGGTGGGAGGTCCAGCCGATCTCTGAGGTCTCTCCAGTTGTATCCAGAAGTATTTCTGTTGACAAATAAATAAATAAATAGAGAGACAAACAAACACTTTGTGCTTTTCAAAGTCAGCCTAAAACCTTACTTGCCTCTCATAAGATTATCTCTGAAAAAAGAACCAACCCTGAACCCAACCTAAAGCCATGTCTTGTACAGGGTTTCCGCACACCCAGAATGTACATTCATGTTTTGAGATACAACAGGCTACATCCATACTAGTAAATTAAGCAGGCCCAGGACGGGGGCAGGGGAATGGGGCACAAAATCATGCTAACGCACGGTTAGCAGGTTGCATGGCACCATTCTGGCTGCTTGAAAACTTCCCAGGCAAAGCATAAGCACACTGACAGCACAGAGCAGAGTTATCGTAACAAGCAGTACAGATTGGGCCTCCCTCTTTTTGGAAAGGAAAGGCTGAGACAGAGAGATGAATTGTGTGAACACATGCCAGTCTTCTCAGGACCATGGATGCTCGTTTTATTTGCAGGTGCAAATATGGACACAAGGTAAGACACTTCTGTTTCCAACTCTGGAACCAAATTCTGTGGGAGTTTAGGGTTATGACCTAGTTGATACTGTAATGGATTCACCTTGGTCTGGAGCTGGGCATTAATTAGGCTGCAAACCTGTGTATGAGTCCCAGTTTTATCAGAGGATCAGTATTGAATAATAGTCTCTTGCATTTTACTGCTCAGGAGTAGGGTACATGCAGAACTTCACAGGCCAAATCTATTCCCATGACTAGTCTGCATTTCCATTGTTACTGAATCTACCACTAGAAAGTGTCCCGAGTTCCTTTTCTTCCCAGCAGCTGGTACACGGCTGTGATCTGGCTTTAGTCTGAGATAACACTGATAACACACCGATGTTTTAGCTGGTGCTCAGTAGCGCTTACCCTGATCAAGGACTTTTCAGTCTCATGCTCTGCAGTGAGGAGGGGAACAGAAGCTTGGAGGAAGCAGAGCCAGGACACCTGACCCAAACTAGCCAAAGGGGTATTCCATACCACCACACATCATGCCCAGTACATAAATAAGGGGGAATTTATCCGGAAGGGAGCAATCAGTGATTGAGTCAGGCTGGATATTGGTCAGCGGGGGCTGAGCAATTATATTGGGCATCACTGTTTGTGGTTTTTTTGTTTTGGTTTTGTTCCCTCCCACTTTCAGTTTTCTCTCCTCTCTCCTTGTTAACTCCCTTTTCATTATTAGTGTAATGTTGCACTTTAACTATTAAACTGTTCTTACCCAACACGCAGGTTTTACTTTTTCTCCCCAGTTCTCTGCCCCATCCCACTGTGGGGAGGAGAAAAAGTGAACCAGCAGCTGCTTAGGCTGGGGTTAAATCATGACAGGCAGATACTAGCCTTGAATGCTTTTGGAGATGATGTTTTCAGACAACGACAGTGCACGCTATACTATGCTATGCATAAGAAAGACTCCATCTGATAGGTATCTACTTGTGTTGATAGATACTGGACAAATCAACTGCATTTCCTTGGAAGTCTGAAATGACTCTTTTGTTTGTTGTTTAAAAACAACAATACCCCAAAACCAACAGAAAAAAAACAACAAACCCCAACAGGAACATCCAGCTTATTTACAAACAGGATTCACTATTCCCCTTGCTGTGATATGATTGTCTATGTCTTACGCAGGAGAGATCCTTGGTATTTTCTATTTCCAAATCATGGATTGCTGACTTCACTATCCCTGACAGTGTTCCTGCGGATTCATTCCACATTAATCAGTGTAAAGGAAAGACCAGACTCATCCTAAACCAGACATGATCAAGCGAGCAAGTTTATCCAGACCTTAGGCTTCACTGATGTCCCCAGATTGATATTCCTTATATACCCACAGGAGATCATTTATTTCTTAGATCTTTGTGAAGAGTCAATGCAGATCCTTGCTTTAAAAGTGCAAAATATCTGGGCTGGATACTTTGCCAGAACTGGAAGGAGCTATTGGTTAAAGCTAAAGCACAACCCCATTTACCTAACAGGCCTCAGGAAATGCTGAGCAGTTTGGTACTCTTGGATATTTCAGCTCAAGTTCCTCCTCTGAGCAGCAAAACATCTGTGAAAGGCTGATGCTCCTTAAGGCATAATCTTCCCCTAGGCTGTCCTGGCAGCAGAGGGACTTGGCATTCCCCCATACACACTACTGTCTCAATCGCACAGTTTGGCACAGGGGGAGTACTCTGTTATGTCAGTACTGTGCCATTGAGTTCCCAAATCTGGCTTTGATATGCTGGAATAACATACAAGGTCATTTTTTCATTGAAGAAAGAAACCTTTTCCCAATCAGATCTGTCTCTTCCGCTTAACAAAGTATAATGCAACTATCCCATGGAAGCTCAAAGACAAAACAAAGTTAACCAGGGCATGGAAAACCAGATAAAAAGTTTGAAAGGGAAGAGAGAAAATTGAAGACTTCTCAATGGCCTGGGCTCTGCCACAATTAGCAGGAAGTATACTTTTGAGATGGCTTCTCCCCACTGGGCAAGGTAATCTTTATCAAGCACGAGTATATCACAGATGAACAGATACAGGCAGCCTGAAACAGACAGAACTGTCCCTCTCACAGTAAGTAAATTAAGTCAGAAAGCATTAGAAAACCAAGAAAAGCACACAAGAATGTTATGGGCATAAATCTTATTTGCTGACCTACTGTCACTATTTTTCTTCTTTTTCTCCCTCTCATACCGGCTGTGTGCCTTGAATCAGATCCCCAGTCACACTAGCTGCACTACACTCATCCACCTAACAAGCTGTTAGACTGCTTTCTGAGGACAACAGGCGCACTATAGTTTATGTCCACATGGCTAAAAACTCCAACCCCACAGAAGTGAATGGCTGCATCCATACCATCTCACGGAAATGGTCCTTGTTCCACTCCACCCTAACCTCTGACCTATGCCTAGGCACTGTTTAGGATAAGGTTAGTTGGCATGGGCCAAACCCATGACTGTGCTAATAATTCAACTGTATGAATGACTTCATAGCAATGTATAGATATGAGGCTTCACTTTGCCACTTTATTAGTACTGATGTAGCATTCCACATCCTCACTGTGCTGCGCCAGACCAGTATTCTGCTGCTCTAAAGCACAGATAGCAATGATCTGATCAGCTGAATTTACCAACCTGGAAGAAAAACGGTTTACACCTTTTTTATGCTGCTCAAAATCTATGGTCTTGCAAGACCAGATCAGACCCAGGCCAGTCCATGATGTTGCAAAGTACAACTGATCTGAGGTGACCTCAGAGTATCAACAGAACAATATTCCACTCTGGATTAAAAATAAAGAATAATTAAGGCATCTGAGTAATCTGGAGGCTTTTAAACATGTGAAATTATGACAATTCTTTGATTCCTGCTTTAATCTTATATTTTTTGAAGGCTGAGATTCCAATTTCTTCCTAGACTTATCTTAGTTCAAAGAAAAGTAGCTGATGAAACATCCTCCTTTATTTCTCTTCCCTGAACTAAAAAACCCACATTCTTTATAGAAGAATCAAACAGATTCATTACACTCTTCAAACAAAATTCAGAATTCACAGCACTCTCATTTCAGTGTCCTCTGTTCTTGGCAGTCCAGAAAGGGTGAAATAAAAATCCCAAAGACTTATGCTAACAGTCTATACTTAACACCACAAACCAATCTCTTGGGCCACATTGTACTATAATGTCAACATCAAGATCTACTGGGCAGAGGCTGGAAGCTGCTTTCATAGATCAGGCTGCTCAGAAAAGGCATGTCAATGATTTTCTCATTTTGGTTAGCCTACACTTTCAAGTAAGACAGCTCAGTGTTTGTGTTACAGGCAAATTATTCCCTGATGCAAGTGAATGACAATTCATTCAAAGATGATTGACCCTTGCACAACCTACATGCAGGCAGGCATGTTCTAACAGCTTTTCGGATTGCAGAGATGGCCAGCTTTCTGGATTGAAGAACACTTGCCCTTAGCATCTTAACAGTGGAGTGGTGCAAGAGGGAATTATACAACCCAAGTCTAGGCAAACCACAGCCACTGGAAAAAAAAGTTGATACTGAGAAGACAGTGAAAGAAGCCCTTTACCTCTGGGATAAGGAAGCTGGAGCTAAGAATGACCGCACCATCGAACCACAGAATGAAACAAGCTGGAAGGAAGGTATAGAGGTCATCGTGATTAACACCCCTCTCAACACAAGGCCTTGCCCAGTTGAATTCTGAATATATCCAGATGTTCACGTACAGTGGTAGATAAAGCAAAGGGCAGTAGGGTAAAAGGTAACATTCAGAGACTTTGCTTTGCTATGTAGCTGAACGCCCCAAGCAGCAAAGCTCCCTGGTTTAACAGACTTACTGAAATGTTACTAGGTTTGTTCTGCCTTATATGACCATGCCTTGAACATGAAGAAGTAGGAAGACTGCAAATGCTCTCTAAAAGGGCTGTAAAAAGAAAGCATTCTCTAGGCTTGTACGAAAATATTTTTAGGGCTTGCTAAATCCAGTAACCTCACATAAGCAAGGCTGCTGTAGCTCCATGTCCCCAGGTCCAACCAACAGCAAGGTTGAGTGGGTATTCCCAATAGATATGCACACAAACACATGCAGGCACTGCACATATACAGTCAGATACAAAGATCAACACAGACAGAAACACTCACCAGTCATGCAAACAGAAACAGCACCACCAATGGCCTCATCCTGCTCCCCTTTCTGACTGGTCAGGGTGAAGGTCTGTTAGTGGGAAATATATATGCATTTATATATAATATGGATCCCTGCAATAACTGTTCTTAAACATCTGGTCCCCAGCAGCTGACCTCTGTATCTGTGGTCTCCCCATTTGCTGGCACCTGCACATATAAGCCCCTGAAGCTTGCAGCCCCACTCCTGCTCCTAGTTTCAGACGTCCTCACTCACTGATACATCAATTCACACACAGGCACACTATGGATCCTTTACCAACTACCTTTAGGCATGCAGCCTACCCAGTATGTGGACCTGGATTTTTCTTGTCCTAGGTTGCTGGCACTTGGACATGTAAGCCTCCAAGGTGTGCAGGCAGTTGCTGTAGTGTTGCCCCACTCCACAGAACCCCACTTACACATACAAACACATGCTTAAGCACACGCATCATAGATCCTTCCAATAACTGCTCTCGGGCACTCAGCCTACCCAGGATCTGGCCCTTGGATTGTCTTTTCTTCATTTGCACAGAGACACACAGTATACAGACAAGACTCCCTGGCAACCCCAGAACTTCAGGTATTCCTGGACCTTCTGATCCCCTTAGTAGATAACTCCTCCAGCTGTCTTGCTTACACACACACACACAAACAAACAGGTCCCCCCTGACTTCCCAACCCATTCACTCTACTAAACAACTAGTTTGGCTTGGTATTTGCTAGTGATAACAGACTCATATAAGCTTGCTCTCTCCAGATGCATTGATCCTATGAGCTGTGGTCCAACTTGAGTTCCTGGCACTTCATTTTCATCCATTCCAGCCTCTCCGGATGCTGTAATTTAAACACCATATAGACATATACACACAAAATAAAGTCCCTCGCCCAGGTAACTGGTGAAAAATTGAATTTAAGAAGACAGACTGTAGTGATCAGGTACAGGTCAAGGCCTGACAGGCATACTGACCAGCAGCTTGTTTACATATGATGAGCCCCTTATTTCTCTATTTTCTCACACTCAATCCTCCCCAAAGCCACCCTGATCCCTCCCTTTCCCCACCTACAGTTCCTCTTCTAAAGAGGAGGGAAGTTTTGCAGAACCCCCCATGATCTTCCCTACATTAGGTAAGTCCCATGCCGCTGTTGTCAGTAATCCCCCTCATTCTGCAAAGTGTTCCAGAGAGCACTTCCACTGACTAATCTTAATGGATTCCATTCCCACACAATGGGCAGATCACATTCCTGCGACAGTCCCAGAAGGAGCTAGGTCAGGGTACTTATTTCTCTACTACGTTACTCAGGTTCCCATGCCTTTCATTGTTCCTCTGTGCTCCTTTGAGTGTGGGGAGAGGGGCCTTTTATCAAACAGATGAACAAATATATTTATACATATGGGGGCTATCACTTGGAGACAGAATACAGTGAAACCTTTGGGAAGCCTTGAATATACTAGAACTTCTGCCAAAACTAAACAGCCGTTGTGATGAAGTAAGTGGCTAGTGACATATGTAACTGTAACAAGTATTTAATTTTTTAATAATTAGTTGATGAAACAAGTAAAAAAACAAGCAAAAATAGGCAAAAAAGATCCCACTTCTTCATATCTACTCGAAGATTGCTGATATTTACTAGAACACAGCTATGACTTAACATGAAATACAAGCTATAGTTATAAAATATGCCTCCTAATAGAAGAGAATACGTACAAAACCATAAGACAAATGAGTTTGATTTTTTTTCTTGGATAAATCTATACTATGAAAGATATTCCTGCAATTAATGTTCCTATATTACTTCTCATGCGCATTCAGAAGCAATCAATAAAAAAAGCTATTTTTATTTTCGGTGGGATATGTATTTAGTGAGATCCATGAAACACAGTATTTTTTAACCACTCGCTATGTCAGATCAAAATGTTGACATTGTCAGAACATCAAAGTTGTCATCCACATGGAAGAATTCTCACACCGCAATCAGGAGTTCTGTGCCATCTTGTGAAAGAAATGACAGCCAAATGGGCTAGGATATGGAAATATGCAGCTATTTGCCAGGTGGCACAGCTTTTAAGCTTTATGAATGACTGTATTTTTCTCTTTACCTCTTCCACTCTTTTGTTAAAGCTTTAGGGAAACTGCCAGAATAAGCTTGATGCACTAATTCCTCTACTGATGTCAAGCCTGTAGCTTGTGAACAGCTTCAACACAGGGTTATGGTACATACCAGGGAATGGGGATGCCCTAGCACAGGGACTGTAGTGTAATCTATTACGCAAGAAAATTAGTCTTGTAGAGCAATTGATAAGTAACCCAGATACTCCTCCTCTTTCAAACCAACTGCACATCCAGCCCAGACCCATTCACCTTCTGAATGTCTACAACAGCAGATTCCTCTGTCCTGGGCTTTCCAAGTATGTGGCAAAGATTTTGGCATGCAGGGAAAAATATAACAGAAAATCTTTGCTAGGATTTTAGTATTTAATGTGAATCACAAGCAACTGAAGTAAAGAGAATTTCACCTTTTTTTCCCCCCTTAAAGTGAAAGAACACCCATTTAAATGTTTCTTGGTATACAACGAAACCAAAGGCAATAGTGTTTTTCACGCTGGAGATTACCTTCAAGGATATGTAATGGTATGGTTTTCCTCCACTTCAAAGTCAAGCCAATTTGAGCAACCAATACATTATTTTCAAGGATCCAAGATAACAACCAGTTCATAGAAAAAAACAGGGAAACCAATGCAACAAGAATGCCTGACCTCACAATGTTTTCCTTGCGTACTCCCTTTTGCCAAGGAGACCCTTTTAATGCAAAAAGCTTCTCCCAAAGCAGAAGAATTACCCTCTATCTTGAACATGTGGAAGATGTTCAGAAAGGCTGCCTAGCCACCCTGCAGGCTGGAGTTTCTTGTAGAACAAACGCAGTCTCTCACATGCAGAACACATCATTCCTCTGGAACGTAATTAATGAGTTTGGCAAAATGAGCTCTGCTTGGGTTTACAGCTGTAAACATTTATAACTCAGTCAAAGCAAAACCAATATTCAACTCGGTGCCCTAGTAAGAACTATTGCATTAGAAAGTCATCACTTGCTTTCAGCTACTCTGACTGTAGCCCATCAGGCATTCTTCAGTTCTATGCATCACTAACATTCACAACCAGGAAGGTAAACCTACAAAAATGATAAAACTGTACACTGTAATTACAGTACAGATATAGATCCTCACAGAAATGAGATTTCTGTGCATTGCTGTGCATACTTTTCAGAAAGAGGAAAACAAAAACGTATTTTTCCACTCAGCATGTAGCTCACAAATAGTACTTCCAAAACTAAAACCTCAAAAATCCTTGCAGAGCCATAAACACTGGGAAATGTAATCTTAAGGAAAAACTTTTGTGCAGTCTTGTTTCCTTTTATTAGTTGTGAATGCTCCATCCCTGGCAGTGCTCAGGCAGAATGGAGTCCTGGGTGGCATGGTTTAGTGTGAGGTGTCCCTGCCCATGGCAGTGGATTGGAACTGGATGATCTTAAGGTCCTTTCCAACTCTAACTACTCTATGTTTCTATGATCATAGCCAAAATAATATGTTTACAGATGTCTTCTATTTACAAAACAGTTTTCTGTCATGCTTCCCATGAAGGCTTTTTCCTAATCTAAAAATCATCTCTGGAAAACTCTGGGCAGACGTGGTCATTCCTAGTGTGTCCAAATACTAGAGCTGTACCAAATTAGTTCAGCCTAATTCCTCTGTATGCATCAACAACAACAACAGTAACCAGAAAAACACTTTCAATTACTTACAAGAACTTCATGACTCAAACGTAAAGGTCCTGTAAAAGGGTACTGCCTTCGTTACATCTGAAAAGCATTTACTCTGTTCATGATGTACAGAATGATGAGTTGAATACTTTAGTAGTTTTCTTCTCCTTTCTACAGCTTCTCCTTCTATTCTTAACAATTTACATTAAGGTTTTAACCACACTGCTTTTCCCATTAGAAAATTTCAGACAAAGCTTAGTTTGAGATAAAAAATGATTTATTTTTCAGGCTGTTTAAATCTAACTCAAAAGGCTGAGAAACACTTCAAAGAAAAATAATCTTGATTGATTTTCAAGCTTCTTCAGTTAGAGGCAAGACATATTTTAGACACCATCTAAAACTTACACGAAACCTTACAAAAACTAAAGACCAAAGTGAATATTACCTATATTTTTCATTTTATATCTGAAACAAGAAGTTCAAGTTTATCCTATGTATAATAATGAGTCAACAAAATGGCCACAGGCCTTTTTGATTCCTTATGGATAGCTCTGTAGTAAAGCAAAGCCTTCTACATAGTTATCATCAGACTTTCCATCCCTACCTAATGCATAATCCTTCTTTGTCTCTTGACCGCAACAAAAGTACTTACCTCTGAGATGCAAATTAGCCTTAGAGTTCAATCCTAGGACCATGTAGTAGTCATAATTCAAGCTGCTGACTTCCCTGACTCTGAATTAAGAGTCAAAATTTAGCTCATTGGGTGGCTTTACTGCTTCATCTCCATAGACAGAATTTTACTACCATATTTTAATCCAGGCAATTCAACCATGTGATCTATGAAGCTGTATCACACAGTGTTTTCTAAACTCCACACACTTGCAAGAGTGATCACTGAATTCCAAAAATGTCAGTCCCTATAGGCACTGAGTTACTTCATATATGCAGAGAAAGGACATTTTTCCTCCCTTGTCTGTCTATATTCCTCTACTACTTACCCTAAGGAATAACAGTGCTTTATGAAACCACTCTTATATCAGCAATTAACAGTGTTGCAGAGATTTAAGAATTTGTATTAGAATCTAACATAAATTATTTCCTCTCTGAACCTCCCCTTTCATTCCCTTCCTACTAAGAGAAAGGATGCTTTAAGAAGCTTTCCTCTTCATCGTCATCTTCCCTATCTCCACCTTCTTAGCTCTCACACTATGCTTCTTTCCCTTCCTCTGGGGAAGGTCTTTCCTTCCTTGTCTCTCTTTGACTCCCTCTCCCTCATCTCTTTTTTCAGAGGCTTTCACATATGCTACAGATGAACATTGAGCACAAACCAGTGCAGTTCACTGAGCCCATGAGGTGAAAGGGTATTTCTTGGAACAAACAAGAGGATTTGTTTACAGTACCTCTGCCCTTCTCTAACCCTCTCCTACAATTCTCATTTTACAGCTTGCTCTCATCACCCTCCCTCCTGTAATGCCCTCTTTCTCCTCCCACTTTCTTGGCCTTTTTTTTTTCCCCTGTCCACCTTTTTTCTACTCTGTCTTCACTGCTCTCTCCCTCTTCTCCTTTGCTGGCTGAACACAAACAGCCTCTTCTTGTTAACACAAAGCATTCTCTCCATATAAATATATATATCTATGAGGTCAGTTGTTCAGATGGCAGAGGCAAAAAAATCCTGATTTCAGCCTGCTGGACACTACCTTGTAGAACAGCATAAACACCGAAAGATTGCTTCAAAGAATGAACACGGTGCAAGAACAGGATCAAATACATGCAAGGCATAAACAAGGAGCTCATTTCCAGGGCAAAAAAAAAATCCTCTTTGCTAATATAACTTCTAAGATAGCTAGTAAATATGTTCACTAATGGTCCTTCAGAAGTATGTTTGCCTGTCCCACTAGAAACAACGCTATCATGAGAGAGCGACCAACCATCAAACAGGATGTGCCCAATGCTCATCTGGAAGAGGACAAGCGCATTGGCGAGCACACTTTTGTCTCTAGAGAAAACACTGTTGAGTTGTTGCATTACACAAAATTTGTTCTTACCTTCTAGTGAGGTTACTAGATGAAAGCAGCAGACCATCCAGAGTGAACCCATCCCCGCCACTCTTCTTGAACTGATGCCAGCATTAGAATCCATGAAGACTCTGTGTAGATACCACCATCTCCAAAAAACACACACCACTGACTTGAAGTGGCCAGAGATTTCTTGGGCTGTTTTAGTATCTTCCCAAATCAAAGCACAGAGTCCTTCACACAGAAATACTGGTTAACAAAAAACAGAGGGTGGAAACAGAAATTAGGTCACGATAAGAGAGAACTAGTAGGTTTCTTACACCCACTCCATCATTTACTACTTCCAAGATACAGGTGAAAAAGAGTAGCCCAGACCAGTGCTTACTACACACCCACACCCTCCCACCCCTTAAGACTTCAGTCCCAGTTGTTTGGTACACTGTCAGTGCACACAGATCTTGATATACTCAAGGCATCAGTGAGAGTGGAATTTCCAGATCAGCGTTAATTTGCTCCACAGCATAGGCTGTATTCTTAATTAAGTCCTGACCCTTTGCATCTTTGGCAATGCCTCTTGGAAGGTCTCCATTCAATTTCCCCTGTATGCTTTCCAAATTATAGAATCATAGAATTCTGCCTCTTTTAATTTACACTTTGCCTTTTCAGGATCTGCAGGGCAGGAGTCATGACAGGAGCTTCTGCCATTTATGACAATACAAATCTGCGCTGCTAACACACTTGTAATTGCATTTCAGACCCAGACATTGTCCCTTTAAGCATATGACTGTACAACACTATTGAAGCTGGACATTTTTTTTCCCCATTAATATGTCATAGGTGACAAACTGACATACAGGCTTATCTCACAGTCAGGGAGCAGTGTGTGGCCTAATCCAACACTATATTAGATCAAGCAAGGTGTTTCTGGCTCCATATGCCCAATTCTCAGCCCACCAGACAGCTATCATGGTAATATGTAGGTTACATGCAAAAAGCTAGTATGCATTGTTTCTTGAGTTTCCCTTAGTGCAGAGCATTGAAAACATTTCAATGTCTTCAGTGAGACAGTGAAGCGTAGCTAAGGAGAAAGAAAATATCTCAGGCAATATGGAGAAATGGCTCAATAACTGGGCTGAAATAGGGGAGAAAAGGGTTGTAATTAAAAGAGGCATCCTCGCTGCAATTATCTGAAAACCTAGCAATGGGCAATTCAGCAAGATAAGCATAGCAGAGAAAAAAGCAACCTGAAGAGTATGAGAATAGGCAGTGGAATGCAATCTTATTTGCTTTACTAAAGAGGGGAAGAGATTACTGGACAGGATGGAAGAGCTTTCTCTTCCACTGCCCCTAACGAGAAGATATAGCATCAAACACAGATGAGTCAAAGGCACCGTAGGGATCACTAAAATGTAACGAAACGAAAGGGATCTCCGGAAGAAGCAAAAGCTTTGATTCATTGTTTATAAGGAAAGCAAAAAATAAAATCAATTAAGTATAACTGATGAAAAATTAAGATTAAATGGGAGAATGGCAGAGAAGGAAACAGAACCCAAATATGCTCTGCTGCTGGATCCTAAGCTAACATCTTGAAATTACTGGATAATAAGTAAGGTAGAAAACAGTTTGCCACCACAAAACAGAACTAAAAACCCCTACTACCAAGAAGCAGACACGAAACCATTTCTGGCTCCAAGAAAACCAACTGCGCTCCTTCCATCCCACCTGTGCTCTTCTCTAACAACATCTGTTCGGCTTACCCTGGCAGACCCTGTATCCCAGTAATTTTGTACTGCTCTTCAGGAGGCATCATACAGCCTTTGTCTGAATTGCACTCGGAAACTGGTTTTCATTGAAAGGAACTGTGGCAAACCAAAAAGCTGGGTTTGATTTAGCAGTTAAAAAAAGGTAAATCTTTGTTTTTTTCTGTTTGGTTCTGCCTCTTCCACACCTCAGTGAAAAATGCTTACTCCATCACAAAGGGTAGAGGAGAACATTATGGAAGCATTTAAGGGAGAGTAGGAGGGAAGTACCAGCCCCTCTGAATTAAAGAGTACCAAACCCTAAATTGCCCTGCCCTTCCCCCCAGCACTTGATGTATGCAGAATCCGACTACACCCAAAGACACTCATCTTTGGTTCTTCAGTTCTCCTACTATTTCTTCCCTACACCCAACTACTTAAACAGAAACCTCAAACCATCCCAACTGTTAAACCACCCTCTTCTCTTGTCCACACAAGCACCTTTCCATGGCCTTCTCTGCTTATTACTTCTTCCAAAACCGGTTTCAGACAGATTTCTCCTTGCTACAGAACACACCATCCCCCATTCTCCTTCGAATCCTACTGCAAAGTAATACACCTTCCATGCATAGGATCTTTCAACAAGCTTCCTTAAATGACCTTTCTCAAGCTCGCTCTCTTCCAGCTACACAAAACTTGCTATCCAGCTGTCAATCCTTCTTATGCTAACCCTTCCATAAAGGATTCTAAACCTTTTTTTTTGGTATATATTTCCTTGGCTAGTAGAATGATCTCCAACTCCCTGCAAGTCCTGAAAATCATACAGTATTTGAAAAGCATGAGAGGTCCTGAGGATCCAAATGTCTTCTAATGATTTAAAGCTATAAACCAGTGAAGATCCCAAGCAGTCAGAAAAGACCATTTATATATTGCCTTTGCTTTAGTATCAAACTTCATGAGATGAGAGATGGAAGTCCCCAGTTTATCTTACATTATTCACCATGGTTGTTTACTTTGGCACCATCACTATGGTATCTGGATTACCATCATGTAATTATGCTCAAGATCCCAATAAAAGTGATGAATACAATCACCACCGGTATTTCCAAACCCTCTGGTTTCTTAGCTGAACAATCAGCAGGGGAGAAGAATTCCTCAGGAAGATTTCCAAGGTGAGGAATCTCCAAGCATGGAGATTCCTCAGCTGCTTTGTGCATCTGCTCCAGTGCTGAATCACTAGTGGGATCTGTTCTTTCTTCCTTACATATGTATACCTTCAGGATCTCCCTTGCTCTCTTTGTTGCATATCTCAATACAAGTGCCCAGCATCTCAAGGCTTCTACACAGCACTGCAAACGTAAACTGTTTCAGCTGGAAAGCCCTGAATGTGAAACACAGTATGCCTGGCTACACTGGCAGTGTTTACAGCCTGTTTCTTCTCACCAGACCAAGCCAGTGATGCGATTTCTCACTTTTTTCTGAATACGAAACGCTTTAGTACAGGCTCCAGGCAAACGATGCTCAGTGCTACAAAACAGATAGTGATGTTTATTAAGACAAAAGATACTTGTACAGGTCTGTGCCTGAGAGATACCTGTCACAAAGAGCACTGCAATGTGCCCATCTTCCACGTAAACTGTGGCAAACATGAAGTATTTCATGCAGCCAGTACCCCTGCAGTGGGAGTGGTTTCCATATACAAATAAAGGATTCCCTCAAAATTCAAGCATTGTCAATGACTGCATCTGAAGAGCCACAGGGCACTACTGCTGCTAAATGGGTAAAGCACTGATTTGAAATTCTCCTCCATCAGTGCATTTGTTTTAATTAGAAAGGAAGCTCCTAGGTTTGTGTAGTCACTCATTTTAGAGTACCACAATGGCTTATCTCGTCAGTCTTGGTGGAGGTGGTAACGCACATGGCAAATCTAAGAGGGATCTCCTTGGAATGGACAGAGTATTTTTCTTCTGGTATTGCCTGGCATCTCAAGACTGTTCAAGAACAGTTACAGCTACATAAACTATATTAATTCTCTGCTGGTCACAGGTTCTGCTGGACTTAAGCTTTAAAGAAAACCCTTTGCTTTCTAATCCTTTTGATTCAACACTGTAGAACCTGACATCAAATAGCAGTTAAGCTTTCATCAGAACAATGCACCTGTCCGGGTTCAGAGCAGGAATTAAGCATTTAGGAGTAAGAATAAAGCTAGTTTGCTCAGGGACTGTGCAAGCCTCCAGGTGAAGAGATGAGGGCCTGACAGTTTCTTCTCCATGAATGAAATGTAGCTCTGTGAAATCAGAACAAAGCAGAGGGAGAAGGAGGAACTGTTAGTGCCATAGCCCCTACCTCCTACACAAGACCTAAGGGTAGTTCCAATATTCTATCCCGTAAAAGCTAATAGGAGCTTGATGCACTGCAAGGAGATTGCTCCATCCTGCGCTACTTTGAAGAAATCCTCAACTTTATTGTTGGTCCAAGTATCCTCAGGAGGCACGGAGGCTAATGGAAACAATGGGGCTGTCAACACAACATAAAAATTGACAGGTCTTAATCAAGGGCTCCCGAGAGCCTTCCTTACTGGAAAAAGACTTGCTGTGGTTTTGAATGTGCAGTGAACAGAATAACAAGTATGCATGCTTTAGTGCAAACGACTTTTCAAAACACATGAAAGAAGGCTGAAGCAGATTAATGTCCATCTAAGCCACATTTTCTCTGTGTCTTCAGTGCAAGAAGAGGCACTATTTGGGGACAGCTTGCACGCTAAGCATCTATGTGGTCCACTCTCCCACTATTCCTCAAACATCCATAAATACAAGACTAGGGTGGCTAGAGCATATACCCTAACCCATTCTCTTTAGTATCTCCATAGGAATTTAGTTAATCCTTGTTTTGACCTTGCAATAGATTTGATAAGATACCTATCCCTGCGCAAGAAAGTACGTCTACCTATTCAGAATTGTTCTACTAATTGAAGCTGAAATTGTACAAATGCCAGATTTTTACTCTTCCTGTTCCTCTTAGTTGTTGCAAAAACTTTTCCAAATCACCTTGTTTTCTCCCACTGGAACAATGCTTCTTCCTCCTTCACTGTTGAGTCCTCTAGGCCTCTTTCAAACTAGAAATCATTATATGGTTATAGCTTCTCTCTGCAACACTCAATTCAACAGATTTCCCTAATAATTGTCATACTTGTTTCCCACACGAAGCATCTAGATGCAAAATGAATGCACCTCAACAGTTCTTCAGAGCAGAGAAGAATGCTGTACCTTTGCAGGCACAGTCTTTCCACCTCTTGCACATTTTGAACTATGCCTCATAACAGCTTAATACTATCTCTCAGTGAGAAGCATCAAAAAGATAAATGAGTACAATATCTGGCATAGTCAATAAACTGTAATTCCTATTAGTTTGTACTGCACACTGATTCATCACATTTAGGCAGTGCACAAAAAGTGGAATTAATACTTCTTCCCATTCATAATAAACAGGGAACCATGACAGTGTTATACACCAACCAAGAGGCCTTACCTCCTCCTTTTCCCTCAGTTCTCCCCTACAATTGCACCTCCAAGCATCTATGGCCACTAGGATAAATGCCGCAGTGCTGTTGTGAAGAACTGTCACTAAATGCCTGTGCAACTCTTTGAACATGACATAACACTGCCTACCTTTCCCACACATACAATAACTGGTGTTAATAACTGGGCTTAAACCAAGACAAATAGAAATCTGTCTACAAACCAAACAGAAAGTGAATGGGAAGAGAGCAACACATCATTTATCGCTCAGGATTTTAATATTTTGGAGTTATGTGCTTTTTAACAGAATTTATCACTGGGACATATATAGCAGCACAGAGAAACGTTCAATTAAATACAGAAATCATTTCAATAATTGCTGAATACTCTTCTGTCCTCTGTTATTGTCTGAGATTATTTTAAATGACTCCAAAGTATTTTAAAACTGAGAGTGGAATTTATAACAAAGCCTTGAGGATCTTTTTATGGCCCATTCAGTTTATTACTTTAATTTGGAGACAAATGCTATAGGTGTTCATGTATAACTAACCTTAAAGGAATTATTTCTCAACACTGTATGTCATAAAAGACTTCTTCTAGCAAGCTTGATCATTTGTTTCTTACAGAACATCTAAATAGGGTTGTGCCTGTGTCTTTTGGGATTCTTTAAGTTTACAATGACAATCCAAAGGCTGATTTTTGAATGCTCTCCAAAGAAAGCTATTTATTTCCTTGTTTACCATGGAAACAACAGGAGTCTTGAAGACGATCTTTTATGCTCTGATTATGCATTTCCTGGTGGGATACAAGTTAAGAACTTCCACAGCCCCTGAAGGGAAGAGATGATTTTTTAAGCCCTCAAGGCTCAGTTACAGTGCCCAGATTAGAAGCGTAATCACTCTACAGTCAGTGGACTGAGCTGAATCATCTTCAGTGGGTAGCTAAGATCTGCACTGATTAGAAAAAGGGAGTGATGGACAGCTAAGCAGCCCCCTCTGGATGACTCCTTAGGTACATCCTAAAGGTATCTGGGGAGATCCCAAGCCTCTGTGCTGTCTTACAACCCATACAAGTGGCCACATTAGCATTTCCTCAGATAACCACAGTGCCTTCATTTGACTCTCTTCCATGACATATATACTTGACTAGAGAAAGCTCACAGCTTTGCTTGTGACTCCACTTTTTCTTCCTAACCAAGATTCATTCACTGCTGCTGCTCTGTGTTTCCACAAACTCTCTCAGCACCTCCCCATGATGTTTCATGGTTCATGATTAAAAGCACAGGTTCTTTCTCCCACATGCTTGTCAGGTACTTGACTTCCATGCACATCAAGTACAATGAAGCTCCTGAATAAAAAACTCTTCCCACTTCTCAAGATTTGACTTAGTTGGCAGTTTTTATAGTGATTCATGTACTTTTCAAAGAAATATTGGTAATTTGAATCAAGTTTCCAACGTTAAAACCTGGAAGCAAAATCCCATTCTAATGCATTGTTGTGTACTTTACCCATCATTTGCCTGATAGAAACTCCCCTAAAAATAATACGAAAATGCTACAATATAGAAATTATTCCCAGGGAATTTTCATACAGTAAATAAGGGAGACTGCAGAAAGAAGAGAGAGAGAAAAGAATAAGCAGGTGCCCGTCACATTTCTCATCTTTGATGGAAAGAGAAGATGGCTGTTCTTACTGGATACGGTTTCATTGTGCACTCATAAATTTCAATGCAAGTTCTCAGGACACTTCTCTCAGTACAACTCTGCACAGATCCTTGCAGTGCACTTCTACCTATGTGGAAACAAACACGATGTTTTTAAGTATGATTTCTCTTTAACAAGTATACTTTTATCTGCACAAAAGGAAGATGCAAGGCTTCAGAGAGGATAAAAATAGGTCTTTTACAAGCTCCAGGGCACAGAAGCAAATCTTTCTTAAGCACTGTGTAAAAGGCTGTGTTTCAAAAATATTGAGAGTAGAACTTTATGTTTAGGGCATTGGACTCAAGTACCCCTGAAGATGGACAGGCTTTCCCTTCTATGTGAAACATGGCTGTGGTAATAAGAATACTTTGAAAATTGACATTTCCTTCCCCAGTACAATTTGCTACAGCTCAGTTTAAGTAAACGCTTCGAATTTCACCGCCATTTTATGACAGATCAAGTTTGAAAACAAGGGGAAAGATGCACCTTATGTTGGCTTTTAAACAGGAAAGGGAAATGAAACTTTTTCACAAACAGTATTTAAATGAAGGATGTGCAATGTAAAAGAGAATATCCCTAGAATCACATCCTCATCTACTCAGCAATGCTGATCCTGCTTCTTTTTAATCTCAAGCTTTATTATGTACCAAGTTCTGATCGCTGATGGATGGAAAATGATGAAGAGGCCAATCACAGTGTTGGCAATGGTCAGACAAGCAAAGCCACAAATCAAATAACTCTTTTTCACCAGTTCTCTGAAAGCATCTGCAAATCAAGGGCCTGAAGTGTTGCATGGGGGTAAAAGCGACAGTGGCTTATGAAAGGTACTGATAAGCCTTAAAAAGGGGATGTTCTATACTAATGTTGTTTCCCTTTTTTAATTAAGAATGCAGCCTTACAGGGCATGTCTGGAAATGTATGAACCAAGATCTATGCAAAAACACTAAAAACATACACAGGGAGCAAAAACTAAACTGAGAGTACCTTTCCTAAACTGCTTTTGGACAAAAGTTTGCAAAGCCCTTTAGTGAGGATTAAGCTTTTCTTCAGCTGCACTAAATATTCATTTTTTTGCAAAAATGACCTTATTGTCTTCATCTCTAATTTTGCTTTTGACTTTATGAGGGTTTTACAGTAAGGAGTATTTAGCATAAGCAAAAATGCATGCTATTCTTATTCACAGTATCCAAACTTCTCCTGGCACCACCAACAGTCAATTAAAAGATAACATTCCTCTACTTTGGGAATTCCCTGCAATTTGAAGTTGCCTTTCATTCCGTGACAGAAACTGACATTTCAAAACAGACTACAGAAGGAACTAATAATATTAAATCAACTTCATTTAAGTGCTTCTCTTTTTATTAGCCTCTTTTCTGGCTTCAAGGAGGCAGCTTGGGCTTTCAGAGAACATGCTTCATGATTTAAGGGTTAATTATAAGTACTTTTTTCCCCCGTTTTAATCGGTTTCACAGCCTCAGGCTGTCATAGAACTTATTTCTCAAATTGTCTGCTGCATGCATCTGCAGATAGAAGCTACTTTAAAATGATTTAATTATTAGCATCATTATTCTTCTTATTTATCATCACTGCTTTTACTCCTGTTAAGAGAAGCAACCAAATAACGCTTGGTAAAACAAGGCAGAAAAGCACTGAAGCATAATCGCTTCCCTGACTTGCTAACTGTTCACAACAGAGGCCTGTAACATAACATCTTCCCTGAATGGAAGTCAGAATAAGAAATCATTTTCAGTCAAGACAATTCCCTTCAATTTTACTGACTGCACCAACAGGCTACAAAATACATAAGCTTTAGCTCCAGCATGTAAATTAGAGTGTTTGATGTGGAAATATATGCACAAAACTAGGAAGCTATGAAGAAAATGGCTCTGAGAACACTTCTAGTACACAATCTTTCATCCTTATGCAGCCACTGCTTGTCCATATGGGGATTCTGCCTGTTCCACCATTAGAGTCTCTTGTTCATGTTAGATACTAAAACACCACAGAATAACCCTGCACTTCACTGATCACACTCCACAGAACCACACACCAGCACTGTACTATACTGTAGTCCTACCAATTTTGCAGGAGGTGCTACTGCACTGTGCAGTAACGAACAGCTAGGGAACCACAATCTCCTAGCTAACAGTCTCTCAAGGCACAGACAAATGCAGACACAGGAACTATTAGACCTAGAATTTACTCTGGGAATTCTTTAAGAAAATAGATTCTTTCTGCAATTTTTCTCTTCAGTTCTAGTTTCTAAATCCATCATCTTCATTCAAACTTCCCTCTTACCTTTGTCTCATTGCTGAAATGACTGACCTGAGCAACAGGGACAATATGAGGGTCCTATTCAAACTCAGAAACATCTGGCTTGGTCTTTAAGTTTCATTACCTCTCGTCAAGGGCATATGGATAAATCATTGTAGAGGACAACATTAATGATTCATGCCGGTTCAATGTTCAGACCAGCCTCTGGCTTTGATTTTGAGCATCAGGCTCTCCAAAATTGGTGCTCTTCTTGGAGACAGTTGAGAGAGCTGTGAGGCAGAAATGGCAGCTTGAAGAAAAGTGAGATCAAGGCTGCAGAGAGAGATGACCTGAAAGGGAATGGCTGGGTGGAACAAGCTGAAGCACCATAGTGAGCCCACGTGTAGTGAAAGTGGGTTTAGAGAGCCCCATTGAACATTTGAACTTGTAACTGGCAAAGCCTGCAGAGCAGCCAATTCTATTCTCAGGTCCTTCCCTCCTCCTCCATCCTGCATTTCCAGTTTGTTGCTTCCAGCCTCAGGAAATGGGAACATTATGTGCCACTAATATTTCAGTAGAACAGAAAAACGTCTTAACAGGAAAATGGAAGTCCAAGCAGGTTACAAGAAGGATATATAATAGAAGCATATTTCAGGCTCATAGCATCTCTTTCTACTGCATGTTTGTATTATTTTCCATGCCAGAGAGGAAAGCAATAACACATAAATTTCAGAGCTCATCCTGCCTCCTCTGTGCCTCAAAGACTTATTTATATTTCAGTGTCGATGCTGGGGCTTACTGCTCGTTACATTCATGTCCAACCTCCAAAGTAAAGGATTAAACTTTAAACGTAGCAAGTACAACACACCCTTCCCTTGGATACCAACTAGACATTGCTGTAACACAGCAGAACCAAGATGTGTTTTCTGTCAGTAAGGTAGTCCCTCTCCCAGTTGCTATTAATGCAATAAACTAAAAGAGGAGAATGGACATGTTCATTTAGATAAGCTTTTCTAGTTATATTTTTAAATGACATAAGCAGTAACGCTTCCACAGGTTCCTATAATCTACCTAGACCCTTGCTGGAAGAAAACATGCCTTAATGATGAACCTGAAATCATTTCCACTGTGGGCAATTCTGGCCAGCTCTTTTACTTTAGCCACATCCCCCAGGATCCTGTCAATAGTCTCCCAGGTGGTAGATACTCCAGAGCAATCATTTCTCAGCCATCATTAAGCTAGTTCTTTTCAACAGCATGTCAAAAATTCCATGTAGTCACTTCTGCTGCTCTTCGTGAGCCTCGCAGTCCATCAGTGTTGTGGCAGAGAAGTTCACACAGTCAAACACAAATAGCCCATGCGCATCTGCATTAGTCAGGGATTGTCCAATTTCAACACCACAGGTTCAGAGGCATGAAAGAAAATACATCAGAGAAAACTGAGCTGATCTCCTACGCTGTGGGGAGGGGGGAAGCAAAGCCTGTATAAAAAGATCCATCTGAAACCTAATTTTAAAAAACATTCTGAGGTTTTAGGGCAAGGTCCCCCTTCCCACTCTGATTTCTGTCCACACAACTCTTCATAACCCTGTTAGACACAGTAGGCTGGTACAGACTATCAGACAAGAGAAACAAGACAGGTAACACAATTCAGTGACCCTATTCTGATACTTTCAGTTAAAAGAGTTGTCCAGTAGGTGTTATTTTACCAAAGAGAGTAAAACTTGCTTTAGTTTAACTAAAGAAGTGAACCTTTTCATTTTTGCTTTGTTTCCAAAGACTAGTTTATTTGCTTTACATCCCACCGCGTCACACACTCTTCTGAGGGTAACTGATTAGACAGAATTAAAAGGAATTATTTAGAAAACAATGTTTAAACCATAGTCTTCAGGAAACCAGGATCTAGTGAACAAATCACTAATTTGATGTCATCAGTTGCAGGAACCTGCAGCCCCTTTGAGACCACCCAGTCCCACTTCTAATACAAGGCAGGTAAAATTATCCATGAGAAACATGCAATTACCAACACAATTCTTCCAGTCAGCATTGGAAGTACTTTTGAACGAAAGGAGGAACACAAGTCATGCATCATTCCCATTACGTTATTTCACTAAGTGCCTTTTGGGGCTCAGCCTGAGGCCCTGAAGTGCTACACTAAGGCTCCAGAAGAAAATTAATTACTCTTCAGCATCTGACTCCATATACATGCCCCAGCAGAGCACAACAAGAACACACCAAGACACAGGCAAACTACAGAGAATTCCCTCTGTCAGCTCAGCCTCTATCTGTCTGCTAGGTTTTAAGAGACCACTTATTCATACTCAGTTCAGCACAATTTGTTCTCAAATCATTTTGTATTACACTTTTGCTAATTTCTAACATGCTTAGATACTGGAGGAGAAGGCCGCTGACATCCCTGGTAATGAAAGGGGCATTCCATGGCAGAACTGTTCCATTCCTGATAATGACGGCAATGACAACTGCTCATATGGTAGACCCTTTATGAATAACATATGTCCCAAGCAGGATTAGCAAACTCACTGAAAAGCGAAAATGGCAGTACATATTTGCATTCTCATTGATGCTGGCGCCAGCTCAAAGCTTACTGACATTAACGAGGGAAGAGACTATCTGGGAGACAACTGCAGGCAACCAACCCAATCCAGCTGTGCTTCCAGCAGCTTTTTCCTGGCTGAATACCAAGAAGGAATAATTTTAAACATCTTTCTGGTGCAGAAAGCATTTCAGATTCTGCTTATTGGAATCAAGCTGATCCTAGCTGCAAGTGCAACTTAACGTTTGAAAATTCAAATGGTTTTACAAACAGACCAATTTGAATTTCCAAATGGAAATTGAAGACCTGCGCACAAATCTCTGCAACAATATCCCTCTTGTGACATCCTACTTTTTCATTAGAGAACACTCAGGAAGGTAAGAGAGCTCTGCCAAGGTACCCTGCTTCCATTTGTAGAAATCCTCAGGATCTGAGACAGCCTGTGGTAAGCCTGATCCTAAAGGTCTGTATCCTACACACTGCCCCAGACAGGTCAAATAGAGACCTATCATGTGAGTGTTTTACAGTTAAGTGGGAGAGAGATCAGATTATTCAGGGAGCTTTGAAGGTTTTACAGTAACCTGGAGGAACATGGGTATGCTAAACCTGAAATGAGTTAACAGTCAGTAGTCCCCATCTCCAGCTTCTAAGGTTTAATTACCTGATTTAGACACACTGGATGTTTTCTAGAGACGTGGTACAGAACGAAAAGAAAAGCATTTGGAAACTGCAGAATCAGCAGAGGAATCATTTCTTTGGCAAGCCTGGGGAGGGGGAAGTCTGAAAATGAAGTCATCTATGTTTCAATATACAGGTCTGGGCTGGCAAGAATTTCCATCCTAAGGTGAACTAAGACCTTAAGCCTCCATATGTAAGGCTATAGTTTTCAGATTGGATAGGCTGTGTTCTCACAGTCTCCAGCATCTTCTGTACTCTCAGGATAGCACTTTTTTCCCCTTCTCTTCAGTTGTTGTGCGCATACATGGGCACGCACATGTAGGCATGCATAGGGGATGGGGTGTGTGCACGTGAAACATTTAAACAAAGCATTTCTTGACAAGCAAGCCCTGAGCAGCAGTATGAAGAGGGGCCTCTGAAGGCATGGAAAACTGAAACCTGTAACTACAACAGCTTGATTCCCAAAGCTACTGCTTTTCACAGGAGTGGTCTCAAGAGCAGTCTGTGAGTAGCACCCCTGTGACAGGAGCACCAGCCGACTCCATGGTGACTTTTGAAGAGGCAAGACAGCATCTTCTGTACCAAATACTGCACCAGTACCTCCATCAAGTGTACACTTCTAGGTTTGTACACATAGCAATAGTACATTTAAAATAATAGCCCCTGAAAGCATAACACATGCTTCTGAGAAGCAACTACTCAAGTAGTTAATCTTTGTTAAGTTTAAAACTCCCTGTATAAATCAAATGCGAGAAGAGCAACAGCATGAAATGGCATTTTCTGCTCACTTGTCAGGCTACTGGGGCTGACAGGAATAACTAAGGAGTTTTTCTCCTTTTGGGGTCTGTTCATATAGCGCTGTCGGCATCACCAGAAACAATGACATTGCAGTTGCCAAAGAGAGCAATATGGAGAGAAGAGGGATGTCCAGTGCAAGACTTAACAGGCAGAAGGTAAATAGTAAGGTTGCAAAAACAATGACAAAACTACAGGAGGTTCACCCACTCCCTCCTAAAGCTTTAATCAACTTTTCTCTTCACAGAAATGAATCTTTAAGCTTATTCATGACCAAGAGCAGGTTATCTGGAATATTCTTAACAAACACCTTTTCACAATAGTGCCCTTTGTGGGTAACACTGACATGGTTTTTGGTGATTAGACCTGACCATAAATACCAGTTTCAACTTCTTCCATCTTCTATTATTTCTGTGTGCAGTAAATGTACACAATATGGCCACAGAAATGAGAAATGAAAATAAATAGTGCAACCTTAAATGTGCTCTCAAGGTACTTTGTACTCATATATAAGGGCTTTAGGAGAATCTTCTGCACAGGGGCTTTTGAGGGATAATCCACTGGTAACAAGGAGAAGCAGATTTTAGGGCAAACAGAACTAAAGAAGGAAGCATTCCTGAAGCCAGAGGAAAAGTATGCATAAATCTCATACCAGTGCAGGTATCCATGGAAGGAGAGTTGACCTCAAAGCAACTCTGTCTCAATGGAGGCACTCAAGGTAAGGGGTGAGAAACTACAGATTTCTTACATGACTGTCTGCATGTGGCACATGAAGTATCACAGGGGAAAATATATGCACCTGGGCACAAAGAGGTGAATTTGTGTGTGTGTGTGTGTGTATATATATATATATATATGCAAAAAAAGGGCAATTTTCAAGGGACTGAGGGAACAGTTCCTTGTCAGGCATGTCTGCTGGCTGCCTATGGGAGCATGCCAGAGAACAAGATGCCTCCCTGGAGCCACCAGCTGCCTTTCCCCAAAAAAACACATTTACATTGTGACATTGGTCACCCCACAAGTCAAATAAAGAAGGCAGAGACAGTAGGAGCCTTGAGCAAAAGCAAACCTTAGCCCCCTCCATAAACAGACTCTATAACCCAAGCTGTTCTTGTGCAGATAGCAGCTTGGAGGAGCTGAGAACCTCAGAACAAGGCCAGAAAACTTGTCTTTCTGCAGAGTTTCAGAGATGAAAATAGAAAGGATAATCCTGCCTCATACAAGCTCCAATGCCCCAAAGTAATGGTATTTTTAAGTATCAATACACATGGCCACATAAACACTTCTGCTCAGCTCAGTGTAAGTGCAAAAAAGTCAAATAGGAGAGAACTCAGAAGGCAAGAAAAACTCTTTAGTGGATAGAGGGACACAATACATGTCAAGGAATTAAAAACCGCACACGTGTAATTTGGCTCAGAAGACACACATGCAAAACACAGTAAAGGATGCAACTATATGCAGTTATCTGAGGCTTGCCAAAACACTAGCAAAACAGACTGAAGTGATGAAAGGTGTTGATTTTAGGGAATTAATTTTGGGATAAAAAAAAAAAGAAAACACAACAATTTCTTGGAACCTCACCACTGGAATTCTTTCAAATTAGGAATAAAGAAAAGCCTAAAACCAGTCACTAACTCTTGTATTAGTGGCTGAGGTTGGTCCATCAGATGTAACTAAACAAGAGATTTCCAGCTTCCATGCTTCTGATTAGAACCTACACAAAAAAGAAGGGAGCCTTCCTCATTCATCCCAGCTGAGGCTGCAGATCTCTTGGTAACAGATGTGTCGGTTGGCAGCTATTCTTTCCACTATGTTGTTTCTGTTTGCCCTTCTCACTCTCCTTCCTCATCAATCTGCACAACTTGATATCACCGCTAACGAAGGATGCCCGTGGGAGATTTGCTTCCCCACCTTTACTCTCCTATTTCTACCACTTGTAGGGAAGGCAGGTGTGCTGACAGCAAGAGAGACTTCAGAGTTAAGTTAAATCTTTTCAGCGGATCCGTGAAAGGCAAATTTAAAATCAACCATCACAACAGCTCCTCCCACATTCGGATTTATTTAGCACAAGTAGTAGTAACTTGAACCATCTCCTTGAAGAATAGGTTAATGAGTTTTTTCTCTACCACAACTACTCATATAACGATTTGTCCCCCAGAAGAGCATTTAACAACCCTACCTACAGATGAGGCCACACACACTTCACTGTATCAGTCCATGAGGATCAGGAAACTACAGCAGCATCAATCCATCCCTGCCTTCCTGCCTCACAGACTTCAAAGGCAGAATTTAGCTAGGGCTCTCCAAGCAGCTAGAGACAGAGAGCAACACCACCCATAGGAGCAGACCGAGCACTCCATGTATGTGTGGAAGGGATTGGGCTTGGACAGCAGTTCCCGTGAGCAGAGAAACCGTGACCGATTTCACGCAGCTCTTCTCTCCCGGCCCCAACACGGTCGGAGAGAGGAGAGGTGCGCTCGGGGGCGGGACCCTGCGGGCACTCCCGAGTCCCAGAACAGCCTTTGCCCAGCAGCAAAGGGAGAAACCCCGCAGCCTGCGGAGTTTTAATCCCTTTCACTCCTCCGTGGGATCTTCTCCCTTCCTCCCCCTCCCGGATGGCGGAGATCCGAGCAGATCCTCGACCACGGCTCTTTCTCAGCTCTCTCCGGTCAGGCTCACAATGCCCTTCCCCTCCGGCTCGCCTGCCACAATACCTTCCGCACGGCTCCAGCATCACCCCCTCCACTTCCCAGCATCGCTCACGGAGTTTTCGCAGGAGCCCTTCCCGCTACAGCCATGCCGGCCGCTCTCCCGGCATCAGGAAACTTGGACAAAGACCATTTTCACCGTGCAACTGACACCGCCTCCATGGGCCAGCGCCAAGTCCCTCTCGCTCTGCGCCCACTGCCGCTTTGTCCCCTGGCCCCGGTACAGCCCTTTGCTCTCGACCGATGCCTTCTACAGGTCGGATGCCCGCGAGGGGTCCCGCTCCCCGCGCTCCTCTGCGGGCCCTTCTCCGGGAGCGCCTTTTCCTTATCCTCTTCTCTCCTCACCCCAATCCCGCTCTGCTACAGGACTCTCTCCCTCCTCCTCCTCTTCCTCCCTCTTCCCAGGCGCTGCCTCTCTCCTTCCTCCCCTGCCTCCCACCCCCGGGCTCATCCCGCTGCTTTCCCCCTGCCGCCCGCCCCTCCCGCCGTGTTCCTCCTCCTCTGACTGCGATGGTCCAAGAAGAGCAGATTCTACTGTGTACACAGATGCCCAAACTCATTCTATGTTTACAGGAGACTGCGGTGGTGCTTCCCTCCCCCTCTCTCCTGGACCCATCTTTTTCCCAAGACTTCCTGTAGCCTCTGCAAAAAGGCAAGGAGTTGGATGGCTGGGCACACTCCTGGCCATTAATCTAGTGCTTAACAAAGGCAGGAAGGCCCACGGACAGGACAGAAAGGGCTGGATGCTCTGTGACAGTATCAGTTCTTTTGAAATGGCAGATCATTCCCCAGCAAAGACGTGGTACCAGGATGAAGATTTACAGACTACAGCCAATCATCGACCACCCTATAAACAGCGGTCCTGAGAGAGAGTTCCTTTGAGCACTCCTGGACCACAGAGGGCAGTGGTCTCCCTTTGAGTAGGAAGCCCCCCAGAGGCTGTAAGCTCACAAGGGTTACACAATGGGGGGATCATCTCCTTGGGCTGTCATTGTAGCTCATTGACACCAAACCCTTCATCCCTTGAGGAAGGCTGAGAAAGCTGACATGAGTATCGTTTTGAGTAATATGCCTTTTCACTGCACCCGAGGGGAATTTTTAACATACATATGTCTATATATGTAACACATCTCTGCATCGAGATATGCATATATCTCTATCTTAGTGTGTGGTGTTAATCTAGACACTTAATTGTAAGTGCATGTATACTAGCTTCAATAATTGAGTGCTTATAGAAATTCTGTGATTCACTTTAACAGTACATACTGCTGCTAAATTAAATCTGTCATCCTTCAGATATAGACCAAGTCTGAGACTAAGACTGGATTCAGCTGCACCCAGACTCCTCTCTGAGAGGAAGGTTAGAAACAAGGGGATCCACTCAGAACATAGTGACCCAAGGGGACGATTTCCTTATTGCCTATATTCTTTTTGAAAATAGTAATGGTCTTCAGCAGAAGGGGGAAGTATCTCTGAAGGCCTCAGCAGAAAATAGTGCCTCAGAATCAGAGCAGGTGACTTGCCAAAATGTGCTTGAAAAGATAGATCTCTTTAAGGGAACAGCAGTTGAATTTGAGCAAAACAGGATGTGGGTTGGCATTCACTCAAAAGAACCATTCTGATAATGCATTGGCCTCTCACCACAACTTACCCCCAGTCTTTCAGGATGAGGCTCAAGGTAGAGCTCTCTGTTCACCATATTACAGTTGGACAGAAATAGTGACACA
>JASSUY010030495.1:16514-40899 GCA_032466535.1 Forpus xanthops | reverse complement strand
GTTTAGATTGGATCTGAGGAAGAAATTCTTTACTGTAAGGGTGGTGAGGCACTGGAATGGGTTGCCCAGGGAAGTTGAGAATGCTCCATCCCTGAGGGTGTTCCAAGGCCAAGTTGAGCAGAGCCTTGGGTGACATGGTTTAGTGGGAGGTGTCGCTGCCCATGGCAAGGGGATTGGAACTAAATGATCTTAAGGTGCTTTCCAACCCTAACTATTCTATGATTCTATGAAATCCCTTACACGTTCTGATAAATGTTTTTATTGCAGTTATCGCTGTGATGATTTTGTAGTCAATGATACCAAGCTGGGCCTGGTACAGAAGGTCAGAGAGCACCTACAGAACTTGGAAAAGTAAGTAGTTTGTTTACATCCAGACTGCTTTCAGTAGCCTTGTAATTTGTATCATTCAAGTGGTATTTCTGGTTTATGGGTATGTATGTATTTAATATAGATGGTCTGGTCTTTTTCTGTGTGTGTATGTTTAAATATCCTTTCCATCCCTGAACAAATGGGTTTGTTCTTATTGCTTCTTTTTCTTATACAGTAAATCTTATAGAAACAGTGTACGGTGATGCAAAAGTTCAGATTTCTTGCTAACAAGCCAATAATTACTGACTTTTCCATATAAAAGGGAGAAAATTTCCAGAATAAAATCATCGGGTTTTGGTTTTTTGGTTTTTTTTTTTTTTGTTTTTTTTTTTTTTTTCAAAACAAGAATAAGCTTTTGGAGCAGAGAGATGGAAGCAATGTGCAGGTAAAAACAGTCTTCCTATCAGTTGTGTAATTTTGTTTCCAAACCAAAAAGTGAAGAAGGCTTATGAACTTGAAATTGTGCAGAAGAGACGTGGTTTTCGGTGCTGTTCCACTGAAAAGCAGGTATTATAATCTGTGGGGCGGGTGCTGTGGCCAGTGCTAGACAGCAAATGACCTTCTCATACTTTGGTTGGAAATCTTCAAAAGACTATGGAGAAGTACATGTGCGTGCAGTACTTGCAAATAGGTTTGAATGCCCCAGAGTTCAAACAAGACTCCTGCGAAGAAATTACTCTAATTTTGGGGAAACCTTTGCATCCTCCTCAAGTCAAGTGTGCCACTTACTCTGTAGGTAATATTAATACCTACTCTGGAGCTAATATTTTCATCATTTTCCACTCTCTTTTTATTGGACCTCTCAGGTGTGTGTAAGGAGGTATAAAAATGTTTTAAGTGTAATGAGAAGTGCTCAGCAGGATTTTGGAAATGTAATTCTGGGATGTACATGATGCTGTGGAGGCTTTTGTTGGGTGTAACAACAGGTTTTGAATGTTTGGAGGGCTTTTTAGTTAAAAAAAAAAAAAGAAACAAAACCCAAAACTGAAATCTGGAACAAGTTAGGATTTTGCTGCTGAATTAGAGAGCAGCCACAAAGTGGTAGAATTGAGGGGGCAGTAATTTCCAGTGGTGTGGAAAAGAATTACTAATTGTAAGTTTGTATTAACATTACACAAGCATCACATATTTCTATTGAAGTAAGAGAAGTCAGCTATAAAACCTAAGTGCTAGCACTTGGGATATTTCTGATTTTTGGTAACTTTTTTCCTGATCTCTTGAAGTTGTGATTCTTCTGATAAAATTATTTTCTGGAAAATTCTGTATTAAGTATTCCCTCAATTAAGGAAAAACATTCATGTTTTAGAGGAAAAATAGCATGCTAATAAAATCACTCTTGAGGTTTCCTACTGTAGCATGCATAACTTAAGGCAATTAACTTGGACATTGGTGTTGAAAACAGGATGTGCGTCTGTACTCAGAGGGTGATGCAGTCTAGTTTACAACTATGAAAACCATGTTGCAATGAGGAAGCTCTTAATGACAACTAATGGCAGATGTAATCACTGTGTTAAGCATTAGGATGATTATCTGTTGTCTTTTTCACACCATATTCTGTTTCTATAGCAAGTAACCTCTTTTACTTTCCAACAGTTCAGCCTTTACGTCAGACAGACATAGGAAAAGAAAACTCTTGGAAAACTCATCTCTGAACAGCAAGTTATTAAAAGTAAATGTAAGTATGACAGGCTGGTTACAGTGAGTGTTAATTGTTCATTTTTAAACCTGTTGAGGCTAATAACCTGAACTTGAAATCGGTCTGATGTCCTTAACATAAAAGGACATGGAACTGTTGGAACAAGTCGAAAGGAGGGCCACGAGGATCATCGGGACTGGGGCACCTCCCCCATGAAGATAGGATGAGAAAGTTGGGGCTGTTCAGCCTGGAGAAGAGAAGGCTGCTGGGGATCTCCTAGCAGCCTTCCAATATCTGAAGGGGGCCTATAGGAATGCTGGGGAGGGACTATTCATGAGGGACTGTAGTGATAGGACAAGGGGTAATGGGTTCAAACTTAAACAGGGGAAGTTTTGATTGAATATGAGGAAGAAACTCTTTACCGTAATGGTGGTGAGGCACTGGAATGGGTTGCCCAGGGAAGTTGTGAATGCTCCATTGCTGGCAGTGTTCAAGGCCAGGTTGGACAGAGCCTTGGGTGGCATGGTTTAGTGGGAGGTGTCCCTGCCCCTGGCAGGGAGGTTGGAACTAGATGATCTTAAGGTCCTTTCCAACCCTAACTATTCTATGATTCTATGATCAGTTACCTGAATTCTGCTTGTGAGCTTTATCTTTTCCATTTCCTGACCATGCACCTAGAAGAGCTCCTTCTCACAAAAGGACATTTGGTATTTTACTGCATTTATGTTGACCTATACCTTGAACTTCTCTGTGCTTAAGGAGTGCTTCATGTCAGGGTGGAGCTTCAGGGCAGTTTGAACTTGGTGGGATCATAGAAATCAGAAGGGGCTAAACAGGGCTTTTCTGAGCAGACAAGGGGCTTCTTCTTTACCTTCTGCACTGTTAAAAAAAACCCAAAATCAGATGCAGAGTTTTTGGAGGGGATAGGAGAGCAGTTGTTGGGGGAATAGTGAAAAATAAACCCCAGTGGTTTTTTTGTTTGTTTTTTTTTTTTTTCAAGAACTTTTTCAAACTTGCTTTCAAAAAGTGACTGTGGACTCTTCTGAAAGCTTTTCTCTCACATCTTCCTGTTCTAACTCCAGATCTGCAGAATATCACCCAGGAGAGAGTGAACTGCCCTTGCTAGATTGCTGAAGGGCTGCACAGTTTCTTCCAGACAAATAATGTCCCAAACTTAATGTCCGTTATGCACAGGTTAGGATGAGGGAGTATCAAATCTTCATCATTTCTCCCATATTGTAGGAGGGGAAGAGGGGAGATACTGTACATAACTGCTCCCTTTCACCCTCAGCTGGGAGGAGTGGTAGAGCAGAGCTATGCTTCCTTGGGGCTGTAGGACAGCAGTGTAGTCAAAGGGAAAGCTGAAATAATGACTGTCTTCAGCTGTGAGAAACAGGTACCTAATTACAAAGAAAAGTTCTTGAGAGGAGTATAAATGGAAAAAAGAGGGTGTGATGGGAGCAAAGCAGTTGCTGGTTTGTGAAGCTGGGGAGGGAGGGATTAGTTACTTTAAAAATACACTTCCTCTGGTCAGTCTGGGCCCTGTGATTGTGCTGTGTATGCTTCCCGTACTGCCTCAATCTCGGGGTCATTGAAGAAGCCCAGGAGAAATAGTGGTGTGTTTTTTCTAGAACAACACACAACATCATTGTGTAAAAAAAACTCAAAGCCAGTAAAAACCAGAAGGAAATTTTGAGGCAACATTTACGTAAGAAGACAGAACTAGAAAGCATAAACTTAATGTTGCTTTTATTCCCCTTAGCCTGTGCTGTTTTCTTAGTTTTATTACTTGACTGTTACCCATTGCAGCAGAGAATCTTTTTATTGTTGGCACCCTGGATCCTTCTGTAGACAAAACTTTGCCCAAAACTTTGAACTTCCAATGCAGAAATTTTGTAGACAGAGGAATGTGTCTGAGTGTTGTGGATTCCAGAAATCAGAAAAACACTGTTCAGATTTCTCTTCCTGCTCCTCCCAGCCTGCCATGAAGATCATTTGGCAAAATGGAAGCTCATCTGAGCTTATTATTGCTCTAACCTGTTGAAACTCCTAGGCTGTAAATGGTGTGTATTTTGCTTCTCTTTAACACTTCGCTGTTTTCCTTGCACAGTCTAACTTGTCTGTTTCTTTCCCAAATAAATTCTATTGCTTGTCTTTCACAAACTCTCCTGGCCACCACAAAACCCAACCAAGACAGCTGGTGACTTAAAAGCATCCTGCAGGCTGCCACACTGCATATTAGGCATGGCATTAGGTGGATAAGGACTGATATTTTCATTTTGCAAAGGCACTTCTGGGAAATTGCTGTCCAGTTCTCACTGAACATTACTAGAGTGTAAATATGTAACATACACAAATACTTTCAATAAAAGCCTCTTTTGTCCTAATTTTCATCTATTTGCTTTAGAAAAGATGTAGTATAGTTTTGTACTGACAGGAGTGAGTAAGAAACAGGTTTTGCATCAAGATGGAGCTTCAAGGCTGTTTGAGCTGGTAAGGTGGTTGGTTTGGCTTTCAAACTGCCCTTCTCAAACAGTGTAGTTTTTGTTGGAATCTGTGTTGATGTAACAGTAATAGCTCTATGTGGAGAAAGTGAGGAAGCAGTGATAAGTCTTTGTTTAACTTCACTGTTCTTTCCAGGGAAGCACCACTGCCCTTTGTGCCACAGGCCTTCGGAACCTGGGGAATACGTGTTTCATGAACGCAATTCTTCAGTCACTCAGGTACCTGCAAAGCTTTCCCCACACCTCTGTGAAAGTGGTTGTGTGCTGTAGCATTGGGTCAGTGAAGTTGGCACACTACCACTGTATGAAAGTGCACCTGGATTTGCAGGAGCCGGTGGGTGCAGGTACCATGAAATTGTGTTTCGCAGTGTGAAGGACTTCCAGAGGAAGCCTGCCATATCCTCAATGGAAAAAGAGACTGCCCTTTAATTGCTGAGGCTGATGAAACATGTTGATGGTTATGGTCACTGTGAAAGCAGAGACAGTGCTTTGAGGGACAGAGGTCTTCATGGAAGTGTGCAGGAGAACAGTTTCTACAGTGCTGAGATGTGAGACTTCATTTTGCTGTTGCCAAGACCACCACTGACTGCTCTGTCCTTTCACATTTCTGAGTTTGCCTGCTTTGCTGGGAGGCTGCTGATCAGGCTATAACAAGACTAGTTGGTCTTCATCATTCAGGGTTCCTTATCAGGAGTTCAGGCACTTGCTTCTTACATTCTGTTGTGGGGACTGGTGGCAGAGATTGGAAGTGGTAGGTGGAGGTAGACACAGGTAACTCAGCAGATGCAGTCTGATTTGTTAGGGAAAGCCTTCTGATACTTAAATCTGTCATGGTATCTCTTAGTCAAAACAGAGCCAAAAAGTAATTACTTCAGGTAGTTGGGACAATAATGATATTTATAGAAGCTGGATATTAGTTTTTCAGTATTTCTTGTATCTTGAACTGATTGCATTGTCTTTACCACTGCATGAGGTTGTGTTTACACATTTCAAAGAACAGACTCCAGAGTCCTTAATATTCTCTTTATTCTCTGCCCTTTTAGGGTTTAATTCATTTTTTTCTTTTTCTGTAGTAACATTCAACAGTTTTGCTGTTACTTCAAAGAGTTGCCTGCTGTGGAGCTGAGGAATGGGAAGACTGCAGGCAGGCGAACTTACCACACCAGGAGCCAGGGGGATAACAATGTGTAAGCTGCATGTTCCTTTTAGCACTGAACTTGAATGGAAATCAGCAAATACTTGGGCAGTAGGCCTTCTAGGCTTTCAGTGTTGCAGAGTCATAGAAAAATGATTTATGGGGAACAGTCATAGAAAAATAGTTGACTGTGCCAACAAAGAAACTCGTATCACTTGCAGTTTGCTTTTATGTAAGTCTGCTGCTGCTGAGGGCAACAGTCTGATGCATCAGAAGGCACTGGTGTGTAACTGGATTTAAAGTGCTGTTAAGAAGTGGTAGTTATATGTACTCCAGGCATGATGTTACTTAATCCCAGCTAAAATAGTCATGGGGATGTCTGTGCATGTGAACATACTACCAAAAAAATCAATACAATAAAATAAAAATCAGAGTAAGTGATTCACAATCGTAGCTTTTTTGAGCATATGTTAAATGGACAATGTTAACAGAATCTCCAGTGAAATGGCAAAAGGTGGATAAATTTCTAGGTGAGTCTTCAAGATCTGAAATGTAATTTTCCTGACCTGTGTCTCTCTTCAGTGTTACGGGTAGGATTTTGGGCATAATAGCCTTTAAGTACCTGAAAGGGTATTTACCCAATTTTTACAATCTTAACCAAAGTAATGTAGTGTTGAGCTAGTAAACTTGTGTTATAACACAAACCTGTATTGATCACCAGCTTTTACTTTCTTTCAAGTTCATTGGTGGAGGAATTCAGAAAGACACTCTGTGCTTTATGGCAAGGAAGCCAAACTGCGTTTAGTCCAGAATCTTTATTCTACGTTGTTTGGAAGATCATGCCAAATTTTAGGTAAGTTTTGTAAAAAGCAGCAGTGTTCTTGTTTTCATCCTTGCATTGCTGGTATCCTACAGTAAAATGTGCTGAGTCTGCAGGATGCACTTTGCAGCTTTCCCATAGGCCCACAAACATGCTTTGAAAAGAATCTTCATTTTGATCTACAGTTTTGTGCTTTTCACCCCCGCCTTTCTACCACACACTACATTGTTGGAGAGGACAAACTTCCCAAGTACTGAAATAATAGCAGTTGTACCTTGGAGCCACTGCTTCAAAGGGCAGACAAATGAAGATAATGACTTGCCAAGTGAATGCTGTTGACAGAATGCAGTCTTGGTTGCAGTAAGAAAGTGGTGTAGTGTCTTGACCAGGACATAGAGTTAGATTTAGTTACATCACTTACAGGCCTAAATATAAACACACTGGCTGAAACTTCCTTGATTCTCTCAAGATATTGTAGTCGGCAGTTGGACATGAAATAAGGGCTATAAGAAAAAACAAATCCTATGGATCATAGATGTTTTTTGCCCTTACTGACAAACAAGATGATAAAAAGAAAGGGAACAAGGTGGTTACCCAAGTAAATCGAAGTATCGTTCCTCTCCAAGGTCTCCCTGTCCTGGCCCCTGAACCTCTTTCAAAGGAGCACTGAAACCTGTTAGGATATATTGTGATGAAGGTAAGTTGCTCCGTGTTCTCAGGTAGTAAAGATGTTCTGTTATCTGTTACATCTCCAGCAGTGCTGAAAAGATGCTGTGAAAACGTCTGCTCATTAAGTAACTCCAGTAACACAAACCTATTTATTCTCTCTTCCACACTGCCAAATACGTTGCACTTGGCTTACGAGAATCAAGGAAGTTTAATACCAGTAGTTGCAAGTAGTGACCAAAACATTACAGGCAAATGAACATCACCCATAATGTCCTTGACCAGTCTCCCTATTACAGTCTTCACTGTAATTTTTGTTAGAGTAAATAAGAAACCAGTTCATTAAAGTTCCTTAAGCAAATTTTCAGCACTGTGGGTTCTGTCACAGCTTTTAAAATAAAAAATTGGGGGTTTCCCCCTTCCCTTTTTATTCCCAGTTATCTTGGAGCACATCCGTGATTAACTGTTAAGAGAACTCATTTAGTCACATGGAAAATAGACTCTGCTGCTCAATAGATCCCTGCTCCCTCATGATCCAGAGAGAAAGTTTGAATTTGTTGAGTGCTTAATTGTACCTTGTAAAGCTGATGATGGCACAGTAATTGTTCTACCATGACTGCCTCTTGTGAGGCTGGGAGGAGAAGATGGTGGCCAGAGCAAGTAGTGTGCTAACAGCAAACCAGACATGTTGGCTTGTGCTTATGAAGCCTTAAGTGTTCTGTCAGGGGGAGGAAACATGGTTGGAAATATTGTTTAATTGCGTTAGCCTGAGGAGTTTTCAGTTGTTAAAGGCAGGTCACGCCTGCCCCCCAGGACTGCAAGTGCTGTTCTTCTTTCAGGTTGTAGAAATGGCCCTCTTCCTCATGTTGCACACAGGGAGCAGAGTGTATGATGTGTAGTTGTGATAAGCACAGTTTGAGCAACTCTGAGCTGTTGAAGTCCTCCTTGACTGTTGGCCAGAATCTGCTGCTGTCATCTGCTGCATGCCAAGATAGTTCTGTAGCCTCATGCAGAGCTGCAAAATGTGTATTTTGCAGATTTACTGCTGTATAAACAATGTACTCTGTTTTGTAGTGACTGTTCCTGTTTATATCCTATCTTGTTACTAGTAGGAAAAGGAATGTCAGAGGTGGGCTTAAATTGAGTTGCTTCAGGTGGATGGAGATGAGTTTTATTGCACAAGCTGACTGTCAGAGAAACGATGCCATCTGCTGAAGGGCTTTTAAGATTATAGCTTATTTTAAACCGTGCATTCTCCCTATCTTCATGTTCTTTTAAAGATCTGTATCTATACTTAGGCTTTTTAACAAATCCAAAGGATGTTTCATCGACAGTTAACATACTTGTATGCAAGTATAAACTCATGCACCAGGAGCACAGCCAAAGAACATGGAATGATTTCAGAGGTTAATTCATCAAATTTGTTGCAGAGCAAGCATACCATGTACTTCAGAGTTCTTTTGTGAGGAGTTTAATGTTGAGAAGGTGTCTGAATCAAAGACTTCCCATGAATTTCATCTTCAGCTGTTGTGATTGTTTATATGCTTATTAAATAGAAGATACCTGTCTTATATTGAGTAAATAATCCTGTACGTGTCTTACATTGAGTAAATAATCCTGTTACCTCAGCAACTTCAAAATGATCTTACAGTGTGCACAGTTAACATGCAACTTTGAAGTTGAATTCTGCTTTACTACTTTGCTTCATAATACCATGTAATTATTGTGTGACTGGGAGACTAAGTCTGTCCTGGTTTTGGCTGTTCAGGACTCTGGCCTGTTGAAGCACAGCAGTGTTTCTGTGTGAAAGGTAGGTAGTGCTGCTGATATTTTTCAGGTTTCTGTCAGACCTACAGATAAACTCAATGCGTTCCTTTAACGCTGCTAGTTTGGAAGAAAGCATTACTGTAATTTGACAAGAGGAAAAGGCTTCATTTCATTTTTGTTTTGTTACCTCCTAGCAATACTGTTGCAGGACATAGCTGCATTCACTATGAATCAGCCTCAGGTTGCATTGTTGCACTGAGTCTGTTCTCATTTCTCTCCAAGTACTGTGCCATAAGTGTTGCAGACACCTTGCCTCCCCTAAACAGTGCATTAAAAAAGTCTCTGGTGTTTTTTCACAGGCATTCCTAAGTGACAGTTATTGCCAGTACCTGCATTGAGTAGTGAGGAGGGAAGGGGGTAGGAGAAGTATGGTGAAACAGCTGAAAAGAATGGAGAAGAGGAAGTGGCGAAAGCCAGTTCTACTATGTAGGGATTTTTGGAACTAGGCCTACAATGACTTGCATGTCTTTACATCAGTGTTTCGTAAACCTTCCCCTGTTTCACTGTGTATGCTTTCCTGCTTTGGTCAGTATACATCTTCAGAGCAGTTGGCTGGTAAATTTGATGAATGATTTGGCTTAAATAACTTTGAAGGCATATTTTACCCTGACAGATTCTCTGTTCCCTTTGATTAGGTTAGGTAGTGGTGAAATAATAATGGTGACTCTTTGAGTAGCATTGCTGCTGATAGCATGACACATCTGAGACTGGAGGCCTATCCTACCTGATCCAAATGCCCAAGAGATGCTCTGGGTACCCCCCACCATTACCTCCCCCTCCAACAAGCAGTGTGTGGGTTATGCAGCAGAGGTGTGCAGTTCTGAGCACAGCTGTAGATCTCACCCTAGAAGAAGAAAGAAAACTCTCCTAATTATTTCAGACTTCAGTTGTTAATGAAAGGTGCCTGTGGAAAACAAACCCAAAGATTAAATTCCAGGCTTCGATGGGGAGGGAACAAACAGGCAAGTAAGCATCTAGACCTGCCAAAAAGAATGGGATCAGTGGCTGAGTGAAAACCACTCTGCAGTACTGACTCTCAAACCCCTGTGAAAAGTACTTTCTGTGGTGGCTTTCCTTTGAATCTTGACAGGTTTGACATTTCAATCTATTGACCATACTTTATAGTAATTTCAAAATGGGGATGAATGCTGTGCTGTCTGAATTGTGATTGCAGAGGTTACTCATCAAATATAGTCAATAACAAAAGGAAAAACACTTTGTGTGAGTGAGGGGGAGGTTCCCACCATGTTCTTCTAACTAATACATGTACATGAGACCTTGGATGTTACTAGTGCAGGCTGAGTTTGGTGGGGCCAGTTGATATAGCAGCCACATTAAGCAAATATGTGAGCAAATGTTGTTTATGCTGCCCTGTTGTTTTCTAAAAGGTCTCTTGCTAGCTAAGTATATTCTTAAATGCTTCTCCATCCTCACAAAGTGTCACTCAGAGGGTGAGAGAGCTGCAGAGGCCCAAAATTGTGTCATTTAGACATTGCTATACCTTTCCAAAGGTTTCTTGGGGAACTGTTCTTGGTACAAAATAAGTCTGTCTGTACAGTCTGGTCAGTATTATCAAACCAGCAAAGGTTCTTGTCAGTGACCCTGGTGTTCTCACTAAAGCAACTTTTTGATTGTGGTGCTGTTGTTTCCTTTTTTCTCTTAAGAGGATACCAGCAACAAGATGCCCACGAGTTCATGCGTTACCTTTTGGACCACCTGCACCTGGAACTTCAGGGGGGCTTCAATGGCGTCTCACGTTCAGTAATTCTGCAAGAGAACTCCAGTCTGGCTGCGAGCAACAAATGTTGCATGTAAGAAATGTTATGGTTTTTCTCATTTCTTCCCCCCCCCAAAATGCCTTTGTATGGTCTGTGTGTGGAGGAGCTGAAATCTCAGATTTGGGCTTCCTTGTTCTGTTTTCTTTAGTGTCTCTGTCATGTTACCAGTCACAAAGCTGCAGATTCTAAAGGATTAGCGTCCTGTAAGATGTTCACTTTCCAAGGGAAGTGACTTACAGCAGGTTTTGTCAGAGGTATGAGTGATCATACAGGTTAAGCTGTAAACACCTTTTAATTCACTAGCAATGGTAATTTGGATTTTCAAGTTACTGTGTCTTAAAATAGAGGTAATCCTTGTGTTTCACGCCTCTTTCTGTACTTCTCAAAATCTTGTTGTTTGTCAATTCTGTCCCAAGTGTGTGTTCTCTCAGACTGAAACTGTCATAAATAGAAGGCAGTTTGTTTCAGGAAGGAACATAAAGTCAATTCAGCCTGCACACTAGGTTCCTAAATCCCTGTGTTACCTGTGTAAGAGCTGACCAAGTTTCCACTTGCTACACCAATCAGGACACAGTAGGCAGCTCTGAGAGATGCAGGATTTTATAGGTGCTTCATTAGGAAAAGCCTAGAGTTCAGCTTGTGCTCTTCACCACACATGTTGCTGTGCTGATGTTTAAAAATCCCACAAAATGATCTTAAAATGTTCTTAGAATTGAAGTGTATTTGAAAACAAGACCAATTGTTTTGTCAAAATTAACCCGAGGAGAATGTAAGTTTTGTTCAAGTACCTACTGTAAATTTGTCTTGAGAACATCTGTTGAAGTGCATGGTGGGGTGGAGTTAGCTGCCTTCTGTGGGGGGTAAATGAAGGTCATGTACGTTTAAATGCCTACAGTAAAGTAACACATCCACTGCAGGTGCTCTCCCTGATTTATTTGGGTAGCAAGGTCCTTCAGCTCAACTGCAGTGTTTGAATTAACTGTAAAGGTGTATCTGGCTTGCAGATAAGAACCACACATTGTTGCAAGCTTGTGTCAGAGCTGCAAGTGCAGACTAGCATGTTTAGGAGATATGTAATAATGTAACTTAAAACTTACTTGTTTTAATTGGACTATGAGAAGCCAGTCCATTACATAATCTGCTAAAAAATACTGAGAGTAGTGAAAGCGTAGAGAACAATGTTGGTGATGATGCATGATGTATATCATTTGTTCATGACCCTTAAGCTGTCTGTGGAAGTGAAGTGCAGAAATACGCTTTAGAAAATCAAAATTACTTGTAACAAAGAGTGTGGAATTGAAACTAAAACATTTTTGGCCTACCTAAGAGGGGAGAATCTTTTGTTTCAGAAATGGCCTTAATTAGTGCCCCTTGTGAGCATCAGCTCTCCTCTGCAGAAATGCAGTTGACTCAGGTACTGCCAACACTGAAATTTTGGGCATCTGCTTAGAGCATGAGCAGTTCACACTTCTGTTAGGCACAAGGTAAAGCTAAAGTATTAATGCAGCTAAATACTTGCACAGTACAGCTGTGGGGTGAATAAAATGCCAAATGGATCTTTGTTATCCACATGGAAAAAATGGCTGTGCCTCGCGGTGGTGAGTTGTAAGCTGTAAATGTGAAACAGGTATTGGAAACAAAGCTCAGGCATTCTGACCGACTTCCTCTCCCTGATGTGATTTGTCTAGAAATGGAGCATCTACTGTTGTCACAGCAATTTTTGGAGGCATTCTTCAAAATGAAGTCAACTGCCTAATCTGTGGGACTGAATCTAGAAAGTTTGATCCATTCCTAGGTAAGGTGCCTCTTGCTTTCAGAATTTGGGGTGACTTCAAACAGAAAAATAGATCTGAGGTTTCATGTACTTCGGTACATTTCATATATTTAGTCACATGACTGAACCAGATTTAGTTTGAAAAGAGTAGGCTCTAATGTTTAATCTTTGTTTTTCTAGACCTTTCGCTAGATATTCCAAGTCAGTTCAGAAATAAACGTACTAAAAATCAAGAAGGCGGACCAATGTGCACACTACGAGGTAAGAGTGCTTGGAGGGTGAAATCAGGACTATGTGCTCTTCAGAGCATCTGTTTCCAAGAAGCCAGGCTTTCACTGGGAGTGGGACTTGGTGCCATGTGCCACCTCATTTTATGAGATGCTGTGGCAGAAGGTTGTAAGATAATTTTCCATGCAGGTTTTACCTCAGTCACTGTGTACTGACATATGACTATAATAAACTGGGGCTGAGAAGTGCTTCAGAAGGGCAGCTGAGCATCAAGGAGGCTTCCAGCACAGGGGGGTTTCATGGCTGGGAGTGTTTTTAATATATTCCAGTTCTCCCTCATCTGCCTTGTTGCCTACTGGCACTTGCTATGGCTCCATGCTTAGAAGTACATGTCCTTGAGAGTCATTGTAAGGATGGCTCTTGGCTGTTGTGCTTTTTTAACAAATTAAATCTCAAAAAGCTGTGCTGTTACCAACCTTGGTTTAAAGATTTGTGAATATATGTGCTGCAGATTGTGGAATATTAGTCAAACCCCCATGATTTTCTGGTCATTTTGTATCTAAAATCAAATCACCTTTACAGTTGAATACTCTTTGTTAGGAAGTCATTTATTGTGCTGAATATTGGATGGAATCTTGTTTGAAAGATACAGATTCTGTGGATGCCTTTTTATTCTTGAACTGCTTACAGCTGTGTTTACAGGACAGGAAATGCAGCATTTACATGATAATGTATTATTACACATTATTGCACAGCTTTTTGCTACACAGACACATGGTAACTAGAATGCAGCAGACAGGCACACCTCTTCTGTATCACTGTAATTGTATTTCGCGTTACTAAAACCACGTGATGTCTTCTTGAATGGGGTTTCTTTTGTGGGCATTTTGTTTTGTGAATCTTTTTTGTTTTTAGATTGTCTTCGCAGTTTTACAGACCTTGAAGAACTTGATGAGACAGAGCTATACATGTGTCACAAATGCAAAAAGAAACAGAAGTCCACCAAAAAATTCTGGATTCAGAAACTACCAAAGGTTTGTATAAGTATGAAAGTAACAGTGTGGTGGTATGTCAAAGGTAATAGAAACTCAGCTGTTAGTACACCAACACCGAACCCTCTCATGGGCTAGCACAAATGTTGAGCACCGAGTTCAACTTCTTCCTCTAATGCCTCCTTTTTTCTTTGATCCTGTAGGTGCTATGCTTACACTTGAAACGATTTCACTGGACAGCGTATCTGAGAAACAAGGTTGATACCTATGTTGAGTTTCCCTTACGCGGCCTAGACATGAAATGCTACTTGTTAGAGGTATGAAAACTCACCGATACTTTCTGTTGATAGTTGTTCTGCAACACATCTGTATTACAAATTATAGTATGTGCTAGTGAGATTTGAAGAGCTTTCTGTCTTTTTAATCACAGCCTGAAAACAGTGGTCCAGAAAGCTGCCTGTATGACCTTGTGGCTGTTGTTGTGCATCATGGTTCAGGGTGAGTACATGGAGTAAGGCTGCTTCTTGGCCAGACATTCTCCCCTCTTGAAGTACACACAGTTAGTGAAGGTTTTTCTGTCCCTAGTGAAGGTCTGCATTTTTAGTGGTGGAAAAAGCAGTAATTTATAGACTGACATGGCCCGAAGGTGAATTAACTTCGGCAGATCTGTGTAACTATTCCCATGAATGCCCACATGCAATCTTCAGGGGAGTGACTTGAAGTGTGAGACAGCATGAAAGCAGTCTAGTTCCTCTAGGAGCGGAAAGCCCTGAAACAGCAGAGTGAACCAGGGGGCCTTCCAGAACATAGTGCCTCATTTTGAAATTCTTAGTGCAAAGCAGAAATACCTTTTCCTCTTTTATTCACTTTGGAACAGCTGTAGGCAGAGTGAAAGTGATCCTCCTGTATGACTTTCTCTCCTACAGGAGTGAATGCCAACAGGCAGGTCCCTGGGCTGGCTGGTGAAGTTACTTGTTGTGGCTGGTTTGGGTTTTCTTTTCCCAGCCCTGGGCAGATCTTCTGAGATAGATTGACAGTAGTAGGGACAAGAGAACTGTTTATCCTGAAGGAAATGTGTTCTTTTTGTTTAGGAAGTGCTTTAGGGGTGTGAGCAGTGAAAGGAGTTTTCACAAAGAAAATAAACTTCATTATTCAAAACCTTGCTGATACCTGAATTTAGTTCAGAGGTACAAACCCAAAAGTTCTGTTCAGGAAGCCCTTCTGCTTTCTCTAGAGGAATGATCTGGACTCTTAGAAAGTTTTCACTACTAAAGGCAGCCTCTGTATCACCACTGTGCATCTGACCGGTGCTTCCAAGTCCTAGGAGAACAATATGGATAGTAGGGAAGAGTGGGGCATGACAAGAATGGAATTAGATTAACATTGATCATGTGTTATAACCCATAAACAAGTGAAAGCAGGCCTTGTGCTGGGGTGGCAGCGTAAGGAAAATTGGTGGGATTGTAGCTCTGGTATGTTAGATTCAAACTGTTAAAGATGAACCTGAGAAATTTTCATCTTGGTGTTCTGGGACTAGTTTTGCTGCGTTTTTGATTATATTAGACTATGTGAGTCTCTAGACTTAAATGGGGAGGATTTCTGAAAGTGGAATGTGTATAGCTAATGCTTGAATAGTAACAGATTATAAACTTGATGTTCATGTAGGCAAAAATGGATGTTTAAGGAGTCTTAGGTCAAACATGGATGTTTAAGAAGCCTTGTTTGCACAAAAACTATGGGATGCTAGTAAGTTGTTAACAACCCCTCTTCCCCTTTCAGCTCATCCCAGTGAGTGACTATTTCACTTATTGTAACACTTTGGAGAATTTTGAGCCCCACAGATTAAGAAGGGGAGCATCTCCCCAGCTATTGTGGAGGGCTGTCAGTTTCTTTCTCCCTCTGGTTGTTGGGAGGCTCTTACCCTGCAGCAGATGTATCAGAGGGTGAGGTGGTGTGTCTCCTCCTGACTGTCCTTTCTTTCCCCACTCCGGCGCTGGCAGCGTTGGCTCTGGACACTACACGGCATACGCAGCCCACGAAGGCCGTTGGTTCCATTTCAACGACAGTACTGTAACCTTGACCGACGAGGAGACTGTGGTAAAAGCCAAGGCCTACATCCTCTTCTATGTGGAACGGCAAGCCAAATCTGGATCAGATAAACTTTAATACCTCCTTTTAATTCTTACTTATCAAGTCCACAGGACAAAACATTTCCATTTTTCCATAAATACTTGATCCAAGACTATTAATTTCATTGTGCACTTTCCAATTTCTTCTCGTGGGTTTTAGTTTTGTTGTGTCAATGGTAGCATTCAATTTATTGAACTCAGACACAGACTAACTTTTTTATTAGTTATACCAGAAAACCTCAGCAGATTTTGATTTGCTGCTTTAGTTGCGATAACTCAGTTTTTATATCTGTAGTTTCATGAAATAGTTATTTTGACTTTTTTATATTAATGTTTTCAGTCCTCACTTTCTAAAGGCACATTTACATCAGTGAAGCTTTCTGTCCTCCTTGCAAGCAAGATCAATGTGCTTCTGATTATGAAGAGTAAACCAACTTCATGCTGTGCTTACAGCTGTTACGTAGATATGATTTAATCTCTTTAATTCAAAGAAATGTTTGCACGTATTATCTTCCCTCGTGCAAGAAACTAAATAGTGACCTCTGAATGATCCCTTGTCTGCTGAAGAGAGATGTGGCATAGGAGATAGACCGGGTAATTGCTGCTATATTGGTGTGTGTTCAGGCTGCTGACTTTCAGGAATCATTGTAAATAAACAGTTGGTTCAATCGTATCAATGCTGCAGTTTAATTCAAGTATTCACATATGCTCTGCCCTCCCCCCTTTCAAATTTTGAAAACATTATCTTAAAAATATATATACATGTCTAAATTGTGTTGATTTAGTTGTTTTAACCAAACCTGAATGCCTTTGTCATCTCTTGGGTTAGACTGTCATCCTGAAATTTGATCGTGAAAACTCACTTGCTTGAAAACTGGGAGTACAGCCCTTGCATTTATGCTTTGTGAGAACAGTCTTAGATCTAAACATACAGCCCCTGTTTACAAAATGCCTGCAGTTCACTTGAAACTGAAAGGAAGCTGATGGTGTTGTAGATGCTCTGTGTGACAATTGTTTTGTCAGTTCAAATGCAAACTAGGGAGAATGCTCAGTGTCACAGTTTGGCTGTAGCCTGCCCAATGGGAGATGGTGAGACAGACTGCTGGTTGACTACAGCTGTAGTGGTTACACACTGGCCCAGTATGGGATATTTATTCACAGTCTCTAGACTGACACTGGAACTGTGACAGTCTCTAAAACCTGGCTATGTAACCGAGAAGGGCTTCTGTTCCTTGCCATGGGTTACCTGCTAGCTGTACGCTGATGCGTGTAATTGCCATCAGATGGTTTTTTAAAATACCATTCTTTTGTAGCTTTGTTGCAGCATCTTAAACCGGGAAAGAGAGAAATTGGCTTGATATAAAACTGCAGACAGCGTTCAGCATTGCTAATGGTGTGTGAAGATGTGAACTGTATCCTACTTAAAACCTACAGTGATTATTATTTGATGCATCATGACATATTTAAGGATGTCTTCTTTTAGTTAAGCTCAACAATAAATAGAACAAGCATGTTGCTTTCAGTTGCAGGTAGTTTGTCAGCCTTTTTCCATTCCTTGCAGCCAGAGCCTTTGATCTCACCAGAATAGATAGCTGTCACACAGGCAGAATTTGACGTATCTTACTGGTGTGTGGGGCAAGACAAGTACCTTACCAATACCATTACCCTGAAGGGCTTTACTGTTCACAGTTAGCTGAGGAATTAATTAAGTAGGTTCCATCTATAGCTGTGTTTGTGCTACTTGGATTTGTTTCCTTTAGAAGTTTAGTTTTGAGAACACAAATCTTCACCCACACGAGCTCTGGGCCAGCAGCAGTTTAGCGTACAGGCAGCGTTCTCACAAACCAGTGATGTAAATGTGCCTTTCTGTATTTTTAGAAAGCTAAATTTGTAATCTTCAGCAACATTCACTTATTTTAAGGAGCTTCTACTTCTCCAGTTCTTTTTTTGAGTCAGATTATGTTCTCACTTCCATGTTTCCTTTCAGTACCATTTGCTGTATAGCATCAAGGTCATGGGCAGTGCTCTCTGCCCAGCATGGTCCCTTTGGGAACACAGCATGATCCTGTCAGGCTTGTTCTGCAGTAGGTTCTGCGAGGACTCAGCCGTATCCTTTGCTGGAACAAGCACACTGTAAAACCCTTTCCTGATAAAACTTTCTCCCATCGCAAACCCAGATGGACAATATGAACAGTTTGTTGTGGCAACACAAGTATTTCTCTTCCTGGTGGAGAACTTTGCTTATCCACTGTATTCTATTCAGTGTGGTGTCAAAAAAAAAACAAACAAAAAAACCAAAAAAAGATAAAAGAAAAAAGGCAACTGAGCACTGAACCGGTAACATGTCCTGCACCTGGCCTCCTGGCACCTTTTTAACCTTACTCGTATAGCCTATATTTATCTACTAGCTTGGGGAAGGGGGATACCTCGTTTCATTTAAGCCAAATGTTTGTTTCTACTCACTGCTGATCATAGTATACGCTAACCGGCAAGGAGTTTTTTTTCTTGCCTGTGACGGCTCTGCAAGCCACAACTGCTCTCTGCAGTTCAAAGGCTTGCATATTTCTCACCAAAATCTGTCTGATCAAAGCCTGTCCTCTTGTTAGTATTAGTTTAGCCATGTATACAACTGGAGACGAAAGTTGTGTAAAACAAACCTGCAAAACATCCAGCTCACAGGATACTTCTGTTTTAACATGTTGTAGAGCAAGCTGTTGAGTGCAGCATTGTCTGAAACTCTTAAGGCACTTGCAAGCAGAACTCCATCTCACTGTACAGTCAGAAGCGCTTTCCAGGTGGGAACAGATGTCAGCCTGAGGAGAGTTAGTTTAATACTTTGAGACAGGCAAGGGCAGTGGATGTAAAAGTGTCCTCCTGCCTTTCATACAAGGGTTTTACTAAATGGAAAGCATAACATGTGTGGTCAAAGGTTTCCCTAGCAATGTTTCAGTACTGATGTGTCTGTCTTACTGATGAGGGAATCAGCACCTTGAAAAGTGATTCCAATGTGCTTTAGGATATCCTCAAGTACTGTAGTGCCATAGTTGTAATTGTTTACCATTAAAATCTAGTGTGTAATTTTCAGTGAGGATTACTGACTGTGCTCATCTTGTGTGTTTCTGGAGCATTTCCAGGTTGAATGTGAATTATATCTCATTCACACCGTGTGTTTATGGAAAATGTGCCATTAAAGTGTCTCCTTTCCTTAGACAATGAAAATCCTCTTGTCCTTCTACAAGCTTGTAGAATATCTTTAGTGTAAATCCTCTGAAACGCAGGGGTGGAGTTATTCTACCTTGTTCTTGCAAAATAAAGCGAAGTGAAAGCGTTCTCTGTAATCAACACCTCTACCAATGCTCAGCATCTAAAACCAAAGGATCTGCTGTTCAGTGTTATCCAGTGCCTTGTCAGTAATCCAACAGCTGTTTGTATGTCAAGACTATGGGCTGTGCTGCCTGTGTGGTAAGTGGCCATCCTAGCACTGGTAGCCTCATTCAAGTTTGCTGGGGTTGGGTTTTTTAAAATACACACACACACACAGACAGATATAAGACGTGTGTGTGAATGTATGTACATATATATACACAACGTATATATGTGTGTGTATATACATACATACATACATCCTGGGTGTATGACAACTCTGAGCAGCATCAGCTGTCTAAACCTGCTCAAAACTGAAGGTAAGTTCTGCAAAGAATGAAGGGCAGAATCTGAGCAGAAAGAACAGCAACCACCAGCACACCATGTAAATTGCTGCTTCCTGGAATCACAGCTGCAGAGGTCTGTGGGTAGGCATGTGGGGTAGGCTCAGCACTCGCACACAGGTAAGAGGCTAAAGTAATGGTTGTACACTGCAAACTGATTTCAGATGCTGTTTTCAGAGTTGCATTTCTAACTGCGTTCTCAGGGCAAGGCAGAAAAGATGAGTTCTGTTCCCTCTTGCCCTGCCCCACACTGACACAAACACATGGGTACATAAATTCTCCCACCTATAAAAAATGTGCAGGGGAACTTGAAAAACCACAGTGCTGTTCTTCTGTTACTATCTACTGATGAGTTAATGTGTTCCCTTGTATTAACACCAGATGTGAGATGAGCATAAACTACCTCAATCTCACATGGAGATCGTAGGGCTCTTGGTTTTAATTCTAAGCTGCCATTTGCTGTAGCTTTTTTCTCCTTCCTGCTACAGTCTCTGCTGCTACTGCTAAGAAACATTTTAATCCTAAACCCAATCCTGTACAGCCTTCTCCCACCACTGCCAAACCAAAAAAGACAATAAACACTGTAATCTTTGAGGCTGTAGAAGACATTTATTAAAAGTGGAAGCCCACACACAGCTGAACACAGACCAGCTCTGTCCACTCATGTCTGCCTGCATCATTACTTCCCTTGTGCAGAAGGTGGGTAAACAAATGCTTCTGTATGCATCTGTGTGTGCACACATGTGCCTGTGCATGTCTGCTGGCTCCTGTGCATATGTATCTGTGCTGTCTAGGTCTCTGACAATGTATGTCCATGTCTCTCTATGTTGTCTGGCTTTGTGTCTTAGTGTTGCTCCATCCATGTGTCCATCTTTGTCTCTTATGTCTATCTATCCATTAATGTTTCCATTTGTATGTCTGTCCTTCTGGCTGGCCTTCCATTTGTTAGTCCTTGTTTCCATTTGTCTATCTTTGTGCCTGCTTGTCCATGCTTCAGTTTGTCTGTGTCTGTCTGTCCATCTTTGGGACTGTCTGTCCACGTGTCCCTTTGTCCTTCGTCAATCTTTGTATCTGTTTGTCCATTTTTCTGTTAATATTTGTGTCTTTGTCTGATCATCCTTTGTCCATCTTTGTATCCATTTGTCTGTCCTTGTGTCTCTTTGTCCATCAGTCTTTCTGTTCATTTGTCCATCTTTGTGTCCATTTGTCCTTCAGTTTGGCTGTCTCTACATCTTTATGTCCATTTGTTCTTCCTTTCGTCCTTCCCTTTGTCTGTCCTTGTTTTGTCTTTCCAGTTGTTCATCTGTCCATCTTTGTGCCTGTCTGCCCTTCCTTTTGCCCGTTTGTCCGTCTTTGCATCTGTTTGTCCTTCCATTTTTTCACCTTTGTACTGGTTTGTCCTTCTACTTGTCCATGTGTCTGTCTGTTCTGCGTGTCCGTCTGCTTGTCCTTCCTTTTGTCTGTCCATCTTTGTGTCTGTTTCTTCTTTTTTGTATGTCCTTTTTGTGTCTCCTTTTGTCCATCTTTGTGTCAATCTGTCTTTTCTTTGTCAAGTCTTTTTGTCCATTTGCCCTTTTTTTGTCTGTCCTTTTGTCCAGCTTTGTGTGCATCTGTTTTTCCTTTTCTCTGTCCGTCTTTTTGTCCATTTGTCCTTTCTTTTGTCTGGCCATCTGTCTTTGTTTCCGTTTGTCCCTCCTTATACCCGTCTTGCCATGCCATTTGTACTTCCTTCTGTCCTTGTGTCTCTCCTTCCTTTTGTCCTTTGTGTCAGTCTGTCCTTCCGCCTGTCCATCTTTGTGTTTGTTCGTCCATGTGTCCATCTGTCCTTTAGCTGTCTGTCCATTTTGTGTCCGTCTGTCCTACCCCTTGTCCATCTTTGTGTCTGTCTGTCCTTCCTTTTGTCTGTGTCCATCTTTGTGTCTGTCCTTCCTTTTGTCCCTCTGCCCTTTTTGTCAGTTTGTCCTTCCTTTTGTCTGTCCCTGTTTGTATCTGTCTGCCCTTCCTTTTGTCTGTCCTTTTTTGTGTCCATTTCTCCTTACATTTGTCTGTCTGTTTGTCCTTCCTTTTGTCCGTGTCCTTTGTGTCCGTTTTTCCTTTTTTCTGTCCATCCTTCCTTTTGTCTTTGTCCATTTTTTCTTCCTTTTGTCCATCTTTTTGTCTGTCTTTCCTTTTGTCTGTCTGTCCTTGTGGCTATTTGTCCTTCCTTTGTCTATCCTTTTTGTGTGTCCTCTTGTCCTTTCTTTTACCTGTCCTTCCTTTTGTGTGTCCTTCTTTGTGTCCAGTTGTCCTTTTTTCTGTCTGTCCTTTTGTCCATGTGTCCTTCTTTTTGTCTCTTCTTTTGTCTGTGTATCCATCTTTGTGTCCGTTTGTCCTTCCTTTTTTCCTTCATGTCTTTGTGTCCATTTGCTTGTCTTTTTGTTTCTGTCCTTCCTCGTCTTTCTGTCCACCTCTCCCTTCCTTTTATCCATCTATCCTTTCTTTCATCTGTGTCTTTTGTGTCTGTTTGTCCTTTTTTTTCTGTCCATCCTTCCTTTTGTCCTTCTCTCCTGTCCTTGTGTGTTTATCCTTCTTTTTGTCCATTTGTCCTTCCTTTTTACTGTGTCCATCTGTACTTTTTTTCTGTCTGTCCTTTTTCTATCCATTTGTTCATTTTTCCTTCCTTGTCCATTTATCTGTGTTATCTCTCCTTGTTTGCATCTGTCCTTCCTTCTGTCCTTGTGTCCATCTGTCCTTTTTTTTTTTTTCCATCTTTGTGTCTGTTTGTCCTTCTTTATGTCTGTTTCACCTTCCTTTTTCCCTTGGGTCTGTCTGTCCGTTGTGTCCATTTGCCCTTGCTTTTGTCTTTCTCTTCTTCCTTCAGTCTGGCTGTCTGTTTTCGTGTCTGTCTGTCCTTGCTTTTGTCTGTGTCCATTTGTCCTTCCATTTGTCCATCTTTGTGTGTTTCTGTCCGTGTGTCTAGAGGTCTCTGTGCATGTATTTCTTTGCATCTCTAGGGGGGTGTGTGTGTATGGGTACTCATCTCTAAATGTGTCTCTATACAGGTCTGTGGGGTGTCTATGTATGTACCTGTGCCTGGCTGGGTTTCCATGTTTTGTGCTCAGCTGTGTATGTGTACTTTTCTCTGTGCATCTGTGTGTACCCATGTCTGTATATGCATGTGCATCTTATGTGCACATCTGTGTGTACCCATATAGGTCTGCATACATCTGAGTGCCTGTCTCTGCCTCTGTTTGTGTCTGTGCACTTGCCTTTGTACGTCTGTGTGCATGCCTGTGCATTTATGGGGGGGTATGTGTATGTTTGTGTGCCTATGTGGGTGTGTATATGTATCTGCATGAGAATTAGTGCTCACACGTGTATGTGTGAGCATGTCCGTACATGCATCTGTATGTGCACATATGTCTCTGTATGTCTTTCTATGTGTATCTCTGCATATACCTGTATACATGTCTCTGACTGGGTCTGCACTGGGTGTGCACATGTATCTCTACATCTGTCTGTGAATGTATGTCGCTGTGTGCGGCTCTCTGTTCGTGTGTCTGTGCACACATCTGCATGTGCCTGTGCATCTGTGCGTGCGGGTCTGTGTTGGTGCATGTATCTGTGCCTGCTGTGTGTGTGTGTGTCTTGGTGAGGGCTTGTTACCAGGTGGTACTGTACCTGAGCCGGAACCTGAAGGGCAAGCTTGGAGAAATCACTGAACAAATAAATAAAGGTTAAACCTGTCATATGCTGCAACCCCCCATTTCACTCCAAAGCCCAACACCCCCTCATCCCCCCCCATCAGTCACTGCCCAGTGCTGGAGCTTTGCTGGACTCCAGGGGGCCTGGAAGGGAAAACCAAAATCCCTTTTAAGGAAGCATTCCCATCCTGTGCTGCTCCACACACCCCTCTGGTCCCTCGCACAACCCAACAAGCATTTCATGCATTCATCTCTCCCTGTTCTGAGCTTCTGCACCAGTTGTTTGCCAAAAATAAACATCATTCCACAACCATATATGTGCAAACAGCCTTCTGGTGCCTGTGAGCCCCTCCAGCACTGCCTGCTGGTAATTCCACAGGGCCAGAGACTGTTCTGTCTACCACGGGGCTTCAACAGGCTATGCATATAACCCAGCTCAATCGGGAGTGCCTTTTACACCTCTTTTCTTTTCTGGACAAAAACAGTAGGAAAAGTTTAGCAAAAACATGTCACAAGCTGCTAGAAGTGTTTCAGGATCCGTTACTGTGGTCTCTGTTGAACTTTCATTCTCCAGTGGAACTAAAAAAGGATAATTTCCTCCTGGGACCTGCTTTAAAATACTTATCCATCTGCTGGTATTCAGAGAGAGTCAAGGTGTGTAACATTGAGGACTGGATGAAAAACAGTTTCCAGAAAGACTTCTGTAACAGGCATGAGAACACTGTCACTGACTTTTTACTAGAAGTTGGCAACAGGTATGTTCTTTGGGTGTGAAACTCTACATGTACTCTAAAGGTTAACTTGAAACGAGAGAACGGTTTACTCCATACATTCTACCTGAAATGTAGTGTTACGTATGGGAGTGCTTTGACTTTGCAGTTTTACTACAGTGCTCAGTTGGTTTTACAGTGGCAGCAGTGGGTACTTCATGCTGACTTTCCTGAAACCTGTTTTTGCTTTTGGGGGGAAGAATGAATACTTAATACATGAGTACAGGAAAGTGCAATGCTACTGAACTGATGCTTAACTGAAGGTGCCATTCTGGCAATGCAAAGCGTTGGGTGTGAAACTCTACATGTACTCTAAAGGTTAACTTGAAACGAGAGAACGGTTAACTCCATACATTCTACCTGAAAT
>JASSUY010030494.1:0-12307 GCA_032466535.1 Forpus xanthops | reverse complement strand
CCCGTGTTTAAGCCACGCCCCCTCCCACAGATGGCTCCGCCCCTTTGAGTCCCCCACAGTGATTTAGCCCCGCGCCCCGCCCGCCCCTGGCAGCAGCAGTAGCGGCAGCGGCAGCGTCAGCGCCTCCGGCAGCTCGTCCGGCAGCTCCAGCACCATGGACCTCTCCTTCATGGCCGCGCAGGTGGGGCGAGAGGGCCGTGCGGGACGGGTCGGGTTCGGTCGTCTCGGGGCAGGCGGCGGAGCGTGGCGGGTTCCTCGCTTCTTCCCTTCCGCTCGGTTTCTGTTGGCTCCAAAGTTGCGTCGCGCCGCTTGAGGAGGGAGAAGAGAAAATACAAAGGAAAAAAAGGGGGGGGAAAGCAGCTCGAAATGGAGGCGCCGCGGGAGGAGAGGCAGGTGGGCCAGCTCCGGGCAGGGCACCTGTTAGCGCTGAGCCGAGCTCGGCGGCTGCCCGGGAGCGGTTTCATGGCAGGGAGGGGACAGGCAGCATCTCTCCTTCTTTCGAAGGCAGGCTGCGGATAGACATCGAAGATGCTGTCTTTTGGTTCTTCTTCTCTCTACCGTACTGTGTTTGTAAGTGCATCTGTGCTTTTGTAAGTTGTTGTCTTTGCTCGCAGAATCTGGCTTGGCTGATACAGAAATACTCTGCATGAGCAAATTGTTTAAATCGCAGCTAAGTTCTCGATTTCAGCCCGAGGCACATTCATGTGTATAGCTGTTCAATGTGTTATTGATACTTAATATACTGAGAAGTCAATAATAGCTATAAGCTGCCTGATTCCAAAATCGTCTTGGTGATTCCAAGTGAGTTAGATTTTTAACCAGACATTGCTATGCTTCAGAAAAAGTCACACTCACTGAGCATCCATTTAATATTTTCCAAAGACAGAGACACCTAACTGTATGTACGTAACTGTGTTTTTTCAAGAATGATTTGGATCCAGGTTTGAGCTTATGCTGAAAAATGTCACCCACCATTTGCAGGGGCAGGAGGGGCCAGGTAGGCCTCTCGGTACTGTTGCTGCCTGAGCACTGACTTCAGCAGGAGGTAGTTGGTTGAAAACAAACCTGATATGTGCTGTGTTGTGCTGTTTCATTAATGCAGTGGCTGTTTTGTCTTGTTCCCTTCCTGAAGTCTACTTCCTAAAGTCAGGCTCTGCCTTTCTGAAGATAGCTGTGGGCTAAGAATCTCTTCCATTTGGAGGTATTTCAAAGAAGAAAACTGTTTTAAGGATCCCCACAATGAAGAGGAAGAAAGCATCATTTCTACCAATTTGAGGTTCTCCTGGTGACTGGAGTATTCAAAGGCAATTTTGTATGTGTCTAATCATTTTCATATGGTCCTTCTCAGTAACATCAGTGAGCTCACTGTGCCCATCTCTTGTTCCTTCAGCACTAAGTTGATGTGGGATGCCCCTGTTGTGCAGAAGCAGAGCAGCAGAGTGACAGGTTTTAGCAATTAGTTATGTATGCCAAAGCTGGGACTAGTGCTGCTCTTTCCCTTTCTATGCTTTCCCTTATTCTTTCTTTTCTCTATTCCATTTATCTTCCATCCTAATTCTGTGCATTGGAAGAGTCACAAAGCTGGGTGCTTTAATTCCCTCAGAAGTTCCCTGTACAAGTATGTTTTACACTTACTAAGGTTACTGATGCAACAGTTCACAGTGAATTATGTGTTTTTCTTCCTGATCCTCTGGGATTGGTTTATTATTTTCCTTTGTCACAAGTGACAAAGAATAAGTATTTTCAATGTAATTTTAGTGCATTTGTGGAATCTGAGTTTCCTCAGGTGACATATTTTTTAGAGAAAGTATTTGTGTTAAAACCCCGTAACAGGAAAGGCTCTCTGTGAAGTGAGGTTTGCCCTCCCCAAAGTGGGTGCAGATCTCCTGTCCCTAAGGCAGAAGGGGTAGAAGCCTTCATTGTGTTTCCCCTGTCCTCCTCTGAACACCATCCAGTAGCTTGGGGATAGGGACAGGCTTCAAGAAGACAAAGGTGCTGTTACACACAAACCTTTCTGTAGCTCACTATGCCTTGGGAAAAGACGAGTACCTTGGAGCTGTCTCTGCTGTGAAGCCCGTTGGGTGGTAAGGGGAAGGCAGGAGCTCTGGGGGTCTCTCCCAGTGGGGGCATGGGACTTACCAGATCTGCACAGGACCTGTTTCACATGGGTATTTGCATAATTAAAGTTTGATGAGCTATAGCAGAGGATTTATTGGGCTCCCTTTCTATTGAAGGAAATGAATCCAGTTAGGTCACTGCATACAGCTGATGCTTTGCTTATCTCTGTTACTCTTCTGTCACAGGAATCTTGCAGTTTCGTTTTGAACTGGGCAGCCCTTTCTGTTCCTGTTGCCACAGTGGTATTTAACCCCCAGAGGGTCACTCCTTTAATTTAGCTATTTTCTTCAGCTTTCTTTTCCCTTCTACATCTGTCTTTTTTTTTTTTTTTTTAATCACCTCTGGTAGTGTGGTTCATTGAGATGATCTTCATAAGGAATACATGAGAACAGAAGAGAATTATTGGCCTTGTGTATCCTGCTCGTAACCACTTTTAAAGACGCTGTGCTATCAGTCTTATTAACATCCTCATGATCTGCAGTGGGGATTGTGTTTTATGTGATGAATACTAGCTGCATTAATACTTTATACGCGGAAATAGGTAAAGTCTAAACTGAGATGCTTAGTGGCATAAAAGCAATAGTTATTTCTCAAGTTAATTTCTGCAAGATACTGTAGACAGTTAATGTTCTTATAAATTGCTTTTGCATATTACTCTTATCACACCTTTGCACTGCTCATCATGGACCCCAGTCGGTTTTGCTAGATGTCTTGTGAGACACCACCATCATAAATAATCTGTACTTTAGGGCCCCTCTCATGTATGCGCAGAGACAGAAGGTGTGTGTAAGTTAGCTTACCACTTTCAGCCTCAGAGGCACTGTAGTGTGTTATGGAGGCTTAAAATCTGGCCTCCTCTAACATGCACAGGGTGAAAGTATAAGGCCAGGTAGTGGAAGAGTTAAGTGTCTCTTAAGTAAAATTTTGATGCATTTACTAAAAAGTTCAGTGGTGAGAGTCTGCACATCTGGACAACTGTATTGGTATGTCTACCTCTTTCAGACACCTGAATACAAGGAACCCTGTTTTCTAGAAGTACTGGGTATAGAAAGCTGTATGAATAAACCACAGCTTTCAAACTTTCATATTCAGCATCTCATTTCATTTTTAAGATGCCTTTGAGATGGTTTGTGCCTTGGAGACCCTGAAATCAGTTCATGTGCCAGCAGAAAGATAAATCAAATGCACCCCTGAATGATATATTTGATGCTATAGAAAGGATAATGTTTTACTGATTAAAAACTGTTGTGGAACAGGAGATTGTCAGATAGTAATACTAACAAATCCATGCTGTCTAGATGCAGCATGAGGGTTTGAATGCACAGTTTAAACAACCACATCTGAACATCTCAGCTGTAGTACCTTTATTAGCTATGTTCTGAAGAACAGCTTTTGAGTGTAACAGTAAATCTGTGGTTAAAATAAGCCTTGTTGCATCTGTGTGTTCATCAGTAGTTGGTTGTGCAGACTTGAGTGTCCTCTTGTTCTGCAGGTGGTCTAATTGATATTTGTGAAGGTTAATTGTGATAATAAGCATGATTTGCACCTAGTCATGGTGCAACTACCTGTAAACTAGTACTTTTTTTTTTTTTTTTTTTTCATTTTAAATCCATATTTTAATTAGAGTAATCCTGTACACCTCAAGATGTTATGTCAAGATGTTCAGCTACTGCTGAGTGGTATGACTGGCTCATTTCTGTGTGGTGTTCCGCAGTTTCAGAGTGTTCTTGTAGTCTAGGTAACCTCAGAAACAGCATCTTCTTACAGGTGGAGCCTTTTTTTTTTTCCAGTGTGAAAGCCTGGTTTTGGGGGGTGCTGAGGGCTGAGTCCATCTAAGAGCACTCGTTGCTTTTCAGCAGGGGTTAGGGATTCACTCTTTGACCCTGAGTGCTGAGCTGCTCCCCTCTCTGCTTTTGACATGCTAAAATAAATATGCATTTAACAACCAGCTAAAGCATTTCTAATGCAAAACCCTGCAACAGTGAAAATTGTATCTGCATTAATGACAGCAGGGCTGAAACAAGTGTTCAACTTGAGAAAATTGAAGAGCATAATGGGGAAAAACAGGGACGCTAGAGAAGAAAAAAAATGATGTCATGGTCTTCAGTATGCTATAAATCAACATGAGCTGAACAGCACCTGCAATCATAATGCCAGTTACGTGTTTTTCAAGATTTGCATTGGCAATTCAACTTAACTGATTTTGCCAATTTTTTGTTTCATATTGAAAATAAGGAGTGGATTTCTTGACCTTGCAATATTTTTATAGTTGGGTATATCCCCATACAGTCAATACTATTATTTTAGTTGTCAGATAAATGATCTTTTACATACAGAAAAGAGAAACACTGATAAGAACCTTGTGGGTGTGGCCATTTCTGTGGATTTATTCTTGGTCTCAGTCATCTGCAGTTTACATACGATTTATCTGTTGATTCCTTATGTTCAAAACCTCTTTATAAATAACTGCCGAGGATTTGAAACAAGTAAGTTGAATTCTCAGTGTTTAATTTCAGTGCTTAAAAGTTGTGTTTTGTAATCTTTGGTTTCTGATGTAGGGTCAAAGAAGTTTTTTAATTAAAAAAAAAAAGAACAACATGACGTGCTTCAGGAGCTGGAAAAATGAATGCACAAATTTGGTAAAGAAACCAAAACCATTTAAGTAATAAAGATAGTTTAAATTTCATTGGGTTTGTGTTCTGTATTATCCTTCCAGGGTTTCAGGTCTGGTCAGTGGTGATTCAGATTACTCTGACTGTATTGGCAGTAATTCAGGCACTTTCCCCAAAACAGGGCTATAGTCCTTGGTAGCTCTTGGAAAAAAAAACTATAACTACTTATAACCATGTATAGTAATAAGTCTAAGGTTGCCATGCTTCCATGTGAAATATATTATTAAGAGCTATGTAACTTCTGGAAAGCACTGGAAAACACAGGGTAAACTGAGTTCATTTAGTACATATTTGACTTTAATACTCGTATTTTCCAGAAGATGTGGTCTGTCCATCTTAGACTGTCTATGCTGTAAAGCTGGTGTGTGCAGAGGGTGTACTTGGCATTTTTGGGCACCCAACCACCTGAACGCAGCTGCTGTATTTTGAGAATTCCCAGGCATCTGTGCAGTATCCTTTAATTGCTTTTATTGAATTTCTGGATGCTAGAAGGTGCACGATTAGGATCTGCTGTACTCTGCTGTATCAGAGCAGAGGAGCAAGAGTGCAGGGTAGTCCTGCATCTGTCTTCCCTGTTTTTCTTTATGTATTCTCCTTTTTAGGGGTCAGGAGGGATTTAAAGCCTTTATTAGCTGTGTGCTCTTTCTACAGCCAGGTAATCTGAAGGTACTAAAACAAAGAGGGTTTATATTTATGGTTTTGGTAGCTCATTCTCACTGACTGAAAACAGAATCCATGCTACATGCTCAACATGAGCTTGCACATGTGCCATGCCTGTGTGTACCATAGATACGCCAAGAAAACTGAATGCACTGCCTGCCTTCAGTGAGAGATAGACCTTTCAGTCATGTTTGTACCTGGAGAATTTATGCACAATGCAGCTGAACGGAGTAGTCATTTGGAAGCTTTGGCATTGCTGGTATAACCTTAGGATGGATTCATTCTACTTTTGTTCTTTAAGAAGTGTGATTGCCAAAAAATCAGCTCTGTGCTAAACCGCATGGACCAGGATTTAAAGATGCATGAACCTCTCCTTGTCAAAAACTTCTGGGATTATATTCTAAGACGTAGACAAAACCTCTTTGGTCCATAGCATCAAACATTAATAATGTTAGCTAGGGAGATGTAGGCATTCTCTTACATGACCAGATCAGTGCTCATTTATGTATAGCATAACAAGGTACTGACCATTACTTCGGCGGTTTTGCTTTCTTTCAAAGGTTAAAGTATTTTTTTCTGTCATCATTTTATTCCTTCAGAACATCTTGACCTATAATAATTATAATCAAAGCATCAGGAAGCGGAGAGAGCAGACCTGAGTTTAACTAAAGGTGTCTCAGATGCTCAAAGTTCAAACTCAACCCCTGATTCTTTGCAGTGGTATGGCACAGCCACAGGGACCAGCCACATAATCCATGTGCTGTGGAACTCCTGTGTACAGAAATTGATGGTATCTTCATCCAGGGTGTTGCTGGCACTTGAGATGAGAATAGTTACTGAAGAAGTCTTTCTGCTAGCTGCTTGGCACAACTGCATTAGTTTTTAATTAGTGAGGGGAACACAAGGAATCCCTGCACTTTTCTTATCACTGCCGTAACACTGCAGACTGTGGTTTCCAAGTCTTGTACAGCAGAAATGTCTGTTCCAGCAAAGCTTTTGAAAATTCTGTGGAGATTTGGGGACACTGGTTTTATAAGGTGTTGATAGTGCTTCTTGGAGGAGGCTGTTGTTCCAGGACTGTGTTTGTAATTGCCGTCAAAAATGCTAAAAGCAGTGATTCCAATCCAGCAAAACACTTAAGCACTTACTGCACTTGGAACAAGTGTTTGTTGTTCCGGTTAGTATCAGCAGATCTGTTCTTTTGCTTAAAATGAAGTATCTCAAAGCCTGGCATAGATGGAGCGAGAATGGTTTGGAATTAGTAGGAAAATGTCCTAGAAGAGCAGGAGGAAGCCTACTAGGTTGTGCTATTAATACAGAGAAGACTGAGATGTGTGTTTTGGAGTGATTTGTTTTCTACCAATTAATAGCATGACCAATTTCTCATAGGAGCTGCTGAATGTTAGAAGCATGTGATAGAAGGAGGGTGGTAGGGAAGGGAGAGTAGATGAAGCTCAGGGGCTGCCTGGCAGTGTATTTGTGCAGTCTGGTTTTTGCAGCCTTGCCCAGGGAGGGTTAGAAGATACTGGAAGTAATTTTTGTGTGTTTCATGTGGTGATTAACTGTGAAACTAATTCTGTGAAGTGGTGTCTCAGGTGTTTCAGGTTTTGAATGTGGAAAAGAGGTTTGTAAGATGACTATAGATGGACACATTCATAATCACTTTATGATGACAGTGGGAGCCTTTCACAACACAGTTGATGGCAGCAACAGTTGCAGTCTTGTTGTACACGGAAAATAGGTGCAGATGGCAGGTAAGAGGAATGGAGACTGAAGAAGCACTACATTCATGCCAAACATTGCACTTGTTTTGGTGCCTGGTATTTCTTGAGGAGTGAGAGTCCAACTGTCGTACACTGAACAGTAATGCGCTTGGCAGACTTGGTGAAAACTGTTTTTCTGGGCTGCATCTCTTTAACCCAATGATATTGGGTCCTCAGAATCCATAGGCTAGCAAATATAGACTGGTTATAGATTTTTTTTTTTTAAAGCTTGTTTTAGGCTAGTCTAGGCTGAATGTCTGAATTCACTGATGAGCTGCAAACATGGGGGTTGAGGTTCTGTTTTGTGTTTTGTTGGAAATGGGGTGGATGCTAGCCATTAGGAAGCTAGTGTCACCACCTTCCTAAACTTATTCCCATACTGGGAAAAAGGCAAAAGAAACCTCCAAATGTTTTCAAAGGTTGCATGTGATTTAGTAAAGCAGTGTGATGCTTTGGGGACAATTGGTATGCCATCAAATTAAATCATTGATCAAAGAAAATATTAGAGCATTCAAATGAAGTGCAGTGATGTGGAAAGTGTAACACTAGAACAGCAACCAAAGTAAATTCAGCAGCGACTAGCTCGGTATCACTTCTCTGTCTGTCTGCTGGGACTTAACTTTCTTTGAAGATATTTTCCCTTATGAATGGAATTGTCTGCCTAAGTCAGCGAGGTCTGTCGGAGTCCTGTGTTATTTCCACATGCTTCTTGGTTTGAGTGTAGTATTTTAAATGGGATAAGTGTTAATCCCTTCCACTGTTAACAGGGCTGGTGAGTTTTAAAGGTGTCTTTTGAAATAGCGATGGTTCTCTTTTTTTCAGTGGAAAATATGCTCAAGCTCGAAAGGAAAGTTTTTGAAAATTGGTTGTAAGCTGCTGATAGTAGTGTCCTCCATCAGCAGCTCTATCTGCATCTGCTGCCAGTGGATATGTCAGGAGCTGCTCCATTGCCATGGAGTAGTTTAGGAGCCTTTGGCAAACATGATGCTGACACTGCATATGCAAGTTGTTAGCACTTCAGAACAGTCAGAATGAAATGTGTGAACTTTATTCTGAAGGTGCTGAGTGGCCAGGTGTGCTCTCCTGTCCCCTCTGATACTGAAGTACAATACCTGTCCCTACACTGAGCACTGAACAGGAAGAAAACCCATGGCCAGTTGTGATGCCAAGACCAGGAGTGCTGAACACTTACTGAATGTGCCTTTGGGAGGATTACAAGGAGAAGAACCAACACACGGTGGAAGATCTTTCCCTGCAATGACTGCGTGGTGCGTACATGGCAGACAGCACTGCTGCTGTTAGCAGCAGTCACTACCCACTCTTTTCTCTCGTCGGCTCACACACCCACATGATGCTTTCATGTCTGTCTCACAGTACTGGCTGTTTGAAATGACACAAACTCTTAGGCTGAATCTTCTGAAAGCTGAATTCCACTTTATTGTAGCTACTAAAACCAAAACCTGCCAAGCAGCAGCTAATTAAGAAACATTAATGTCACAGTGGCGCAGAAAAGCTCAGAGCTTCTTTGCAGCAGGCTGTTGGATAAAGGGCAAATTCCTTTTGTTTTGCAAACTGATTACCTCCACTTTGGAAATGTTTTAAAAAGTAATTTGAAAAAGCTTTTAACCTCATCTGGTTCTGTTTGTTGTATTTTTGCTTCCAAGCCATTCAAATTTCAGGAAAGGGAGTGCAGTCTAGGAGTGAGCCACCCCTGGCTGAAAAAAGATCAGTCTTCCAAACAAATCTGACTTCTGCTGTGGCTTTGTTTTTTTTTCTCCTATCAAAACAACTGGATGAGTATTTGCAAAATGCAGGAAGATGTGCTGGATTCTGTGATTGATAAAGCTACCAACCCCACAGAATCGCTGCATGGAAGGAGAAAATACCCTTGTCTCTTTGGCTGATGCATAGAGGTGTTGAGCTGTATATCTGGAAAAAAAAAGTAACAGTCAATTTGATGAGGAAGCAAATATATTAAAATATAAAGTTTTGAAAGTCTGAAAGTGCAGATGATCACACTTAAATTATCTCAGCTCTCAATTTAAGTGTGTGCTTAAAGAATGTAATTAAATCAATGATGCCTCTGTTTAAATGAAGTATATAATTAAGTGCACTGATAATCTGCAGTAAGTAGCAAAGCATTTGAGCTCCACTCAAAATAAATTGAGTTACTCCTTTAATCTTTCTGCCTTACCCTCCTACATGTACCATGTAAGTTTTTATGGGCATAAGTTTTCTGCCAGCTTTCCTGGTGTGTGCACGTCTGAAATATTTTCCTTCCAACTTGGGTGTTCTGTCCTTTTTGAGTATCTTTTTCCTATGGCTCTGATATCCAACATCTTTACCTTCAGGATGTTATTTCAGATGCTATAGTTGCACCAGCTGAAGTCCATATCTCATGGAGATTTAAGCTGAGATCTGGAAGATGGGGGCCAAAGTGTAAATGATTCTTCTGTTCATGGACAGGAAATGCAATTGGAACAGAGCAGCAAAATGAAATGCTACAGTCCCTGAAAGTGTAAGCAATGTGGCAGAAACTTTCTCAGTTGTATTACTAAAGACAGAAACGTTAATATGTCTGCATAGTCTTTACTGGGCTGTGGGTTAGTGAAAGTTGAGCGGAGTTAGATGTAGGATCTCACCCCCCAGGAATGGAAATGTCACTCCCTCTGCTCTGTGTTTTTATTGCCCTCCATCCGGAGCAATCTAGTTTATAACTTCATTGTGAAAAGTTCTGAATTTTCCTTAGATGCTGAGCCCAGCAGCTGCTTCAGAGAAAAATACTGAAAATGCACTCCTCCCTCTTTGCCTATGATATCTTTCCCTCCACAGCTTTGGAGGAAAACTTTTATATGTGGTTATTAACATTAAGGCACAGCAAATGATTATCCTTCTGTAAGAGGATCCAGCCTGTGAAATGTTACATTCTGTGTTGGTCTCTGAGCCATCTCATAGAGTGTGCTGCATAAGAGCGCAGATGGGCAAGGCAGTGAAATCCTGCACTGATTTGCTGTTGGGGTGGCAGATGTTTTATTCTCCTGGTGCATTCTCTGGCTTTTCCCACAGACATGAAGCAGAATCAGAAGAAACTGAATTGCTCTGCTATCTCTACCTTGTTCTCTGGGTTATTTTTGCTACTCATTTCTCCTGTAATCTTCTGAAGTGTGAGAAAGAGCATGCACCTCCTCACTTCTCTTACAACTGCACTTTATACTTTCATAGGTAACCTTTGTTACATAGCCAGCTGTAATTGTCAGCATGAGTGGTTTCAATGGTGCATCTCTTTCTTATCACTTTAGTGTATTTAATACTCTTGACAGCGCTGTAATGGTAAGCGTTTGGATGACTATATAAACAGTCCTGCCTCGAAAACATTTGTCTCCTGACCTCTGGTCTGCGCAGTACATAGCTGGCAGAAGAGGAGGGCACGGAGAAGGCAAAAGATGACATGGTGATGTAAACTGCTGTCTAGGCTGCCATGATAACAACCCCTTGCTGGGCCCTTAAAGGCTTCAGGTGCCAGCATATGCCACTGGGAATGCTGAGAAAGTGAAGGGAAATTGGAGGCAGCTACCAAAGGTAGCTTTGGCCAGATTCTTACGTCTTTCTTGAGCATGCAGCATTTTGTGATTTGGGTTGATGCAGGTGATGCTGGCCGGCTCCTGGAAGGCAGCTTATCATTTCTAGAACTGTTGTCTTTGGAAATGGTAAATCTAGCAGTTATTAAAAGTCTTAAATTCAGTTCTAGAGAAGATTAAGTGGAATTAGGAGGGTCTCTTCTCAAATGAAAGTTGATTTTGTCTTGCCATCTGATCTGTGCCATTAGAAAAATAATCCTGGTTTTACTCAGTAAGTTTACTCTCGCCTAAGCAAGAGTAATTTCATTGATACAAACAGGTTCAATACTTTTTTAGTGTTAGCTTTTGTAATCAAAAATAAGCATCCATGCCTTCTATAGCACATAGGCTATGAAAGTAACTCAACTGGATGCTATCACGTCTATGGTATCTTTTTTTTTACAGAAATGTCTAACATTTAGGGTATGTGTGCATCTCCATGCTTACTCTAGAGATATCTGGAACCCTGGAATATAAGCAGTTGGGTATATGTTGTCAATTTGGTGAGAAATTAGACACCTTGTTCCCAAACACTGTGATCATCTGTCTGCAGGACTGTAGCATGACCAGGGAGGAGAGGAAGTGTAACAGCAAGCTGCTGCATGTCTGGACTGGGCAAGCATAGGCATGTATGCTCAAGTTGGCAACCAAAGACAAAATGGCTGTGTCTGTCACCTGTGTGTGGCTTCTGCTGTGTTTCAGGGGTTTTGCCTAACTATTACATCTAGCAGTGACTTACTGCTTATATATTTTTATTATTATTATTTTTATTTGTGGTGTAATTTCTGTCAAAATGAATCTCTCAGCCTAAGAGCTCTTACTGAAGTTTGGAAGTCTGGAACTGTCACACTCTGCACCATCTCAGTAAAGTCTGGCCAGCTCTCAGAACAGGGTGTGCCCTTCCGCAGAAAATAAGCAGCATCTTTGAGTCTTGATTTTGACAGAAAACCCAGCACTGGTTTAAGAGTAATACAGCCATGTATAACTCTGCCTGAGGACCATACTATGCTCCTGTCAGTCCTAGTAGCCATCCTGTTCACTGCCTGGCTTGCAGGAGGAGCAGAGTTGTGACAACAGATAAGATGCTGCAGCTGTCACACATATTTACAGCTTCTCGGTCACTGGCATGAAAATAAACGCAGTGTTCATGCTATTGCATGGTTAGCATTTTATTTTTAGAATCTGTCACTTGAAAAATATCAAGGCACAAGTAAAATAGCTCTGTCAGCACTTCCTGTGTGATTTGGAATCTAGTGCTTGACTTGAGGGTTCCCCCACTTCTGTTCATTTAATAGAAGAGATAAGGTAAAGGCTACATCCTTTGCAGACAAAAGCAGGTTTCTCTTCTGGGTGAAGTTGTACCAAGATGGGATGGGGCGCTCCAAATGCAGGAACATACTGAATCATAGAATCATAGAATAGTTAGGGTTGGAAAGGACCTCAAGATCATCTAGTTCCAACCCCCCTGGTCTGGGCA
>JASSUY010030493.1:0-11423 GCA_032466535.1 Forpus xanthops | reverse complement strand
GCTCCCCCTCTGCCTCTGCAGGCACACTTCCCATCATGGTGAATGAGAGGCACAATGGCAACCTGCTGGTGCCCCTAGGACCCAAACTGCAGGCCTACCCAGAGGAGCTGCTGCGGCAGCGACGAGGCCACGATGGGCAGCCCGAGTACCTGATCCAGTGGAGTATCGTCAGCCTGGAGGAGAGAGCAGCGGGCGGCAGCAGCACCTCCTGTGCAGAGACGAAACTGGAGAAGGTCTCCATGTGGATGTCTGCAGAAGAGGTCTGTGCCAGCTGCCTGGCGCTGCTGAATCGGAGGAAGCTGGAAGGGCAGTGTGTGACAGGGGAGAAGGCAGCCAGCCCGTCCGCTGCAGACGTCCTGGGGGATGAAGCCTCTCTGCTGGAGATGAAGGCTGATGTCAGGAGCCTGGTGCAGCGAGCTGGCCGGCAGATGGCCGAGTCCCGAGCCCCCGAGTCCTCCATCCTCAACATCATCCACGTGCTGAGCGCGTATGCCAGCATCGGCTCGCTGGTGGGTGCCTTCAAGGAGTCGGGAGCCCTCGACTTGCTGATGAAGATGCTGTGCCATAAGGACAAGCAAATCCGCCACAGTGCTGGCAAGATGCTGAGGGCCCTGGCTTCGCATGATGCAGGTGGGGGCTGCTGCCGCTTGTTGTCCCTGAGGAGGTGCTGCTGGGCAGCTGAGGGGTGCCAGCCCTTTTGTAGGGGTTATCTTTAGGGAGCCTAAAAAGTTTCTGTTGTTGCAGGAAGTCGGGCCTATGTCCTGCTGTCCCTGAGCCAGCAGGATGGCATTGAGCAGCACATGGACTTTGACAGTCGCTACACCTTGTTGGAGCTGTTTGCTGACACAATATCCTCTGAAGAGCACTGCATGTCCTTTGAGGGGATTCACCTTCCTCAGGTAGGAGCAGCCCCGCCAGCCCTGGAGCTGGTGAGCAGGACTGTGTATAGAGAGAGCTGGCCCAGCATCTGAGTCTGGCTTGAAGCTGAGGGGTGTTGGAGGGCTCACCCATGGAGTATGTGAGCAGGGAGATGAGGGTGGTCTGAGAGGTCTCTTGGTGCCTGCTGGTGCGGAGCTGTCACGGTTAGCGTCTGACAGCCGTGCTCGTTGCAGGTCCCTGGGAAGCTGCTGTTTGTGCTGGTGAAGCGCTACCTGTGCGTCACTTCTCTCATGGACAAGCTCAGCGGTGGTGGGGAGCAGCAGGCCAGCGCTGTGCCCAGCCCGCTCACTGAGGAGAAGAGCCGTGTGAAGCAGGAGTTTGAGTTCAGCATGGCCATGGCAAACCTCATCTCGGAGCTGGTGCACGTGATGGGCTGGGGCCACAGCCACAAGCCAGAGCTGCCGCCCCAGCAGGAGCTGCAGCCTCGCGCCACCCGCTCCATCTTCCAGCACAGGGCCACATCCTGCAGCGCTGCTCCGGCGGCCCCCGCTCCCGCACCAAAGGAGCCCGTGGTCTTCAAGACGCGCTCGGCCTTCCCGAGCCGCAGCAGCTACGTGGAGTACGTGCAGGCACGGCTGGTGCGGGGCATGCGGGTGCGCATGCTGGAGGACTACGAGCAGGTCAGCGCGGGCGACGAGGGCGACTTCCGGCAGAGCAACGACGGCACGCCGCCCGTGCAGGTACCCTCTGCGGGGCCGTGAGCTCTGCCTGCTGTGCTGCTGCAGGGAACACGCAGCCACGGGTGGGAGCAGTGGGCTGGACCTGCCTGCCCTCAGCCGGGTGTGCGTCGTGTCTCCTCCTCAGGTGTACTGGCAAGCCCTGGGCTGCACGTACTGGGTTCACTGGCACATGGTAGAGATCATTGGCTCTTCAGGGCAAGAGGAGCGGGAGGGCCAGGAGAAGGTGTCGGCCCTGACACGCAACTGCAGACTGGCAGCAGGTGAGCAGTCCATCAGCTGTGCACGCAGCTTTCCTCCCCAGCCCTTCTGCAGCGGCACGCTGGCACAGGGATCTGCTGGTCCGGGCTTGTTCCCCCTCCCTGGCCGCCCTCGTGTCACCTGCTTTTCCCACAGCAGTCTGTGGGACAACGGGGTCATCTTTTGCCCAGATGGTCTCCACGAGGTCTTTCTCTGGGCAGTGTGGGGTGTGCAGCAGAGGATGGTGGAATGGGCAGAGCCGGCAGTGCCCTGCTTTGCTCTGTCCTCTTGCAGTTGCACAGCCGTTCTTGTGCAAGCCCTCTGGGGGGCTGTACTCCCCTCCTTACCTGGGGGAGCAGTCGACCAAGGCTGCAGAGGCCCTGAGCCGTGCGGAGTGGTGGGAGCTGCTTTTCTTTGTGAGGAAGCTGGGGGTGCAGGAGCAGAAAGAGGTCCTGTGCATCATCCAGCAGGAGCAGGGAGAGCAGGTATGGGCGCGAGCCTGCATTGGGAAGCGGCTGGGGGCCTGCGGTGGTGCGGGTTTTGTGTCCGCTCTGTCTCTGGCCATCAGCAGCAGTGCGGGGTCTGTGGTGAGCCCGTGAGGGTTGATGTGACACCGTCTGTGCAGCTGCCGGAGGGGGATGAAGAAGCCCTGATCCAGCTGTCGGTACCTGTGGAGCTGGCCCCGAAGGTGCTGCGGGTCTTGGAGAAGTGTTGCCAGGGCAGTGCTCAGAGTGACCTGCGCGGCTCCCGTGTCTACGCCAAGTACTCCCTCAGCAGAGGGGCTGAGCAGGATGGCACCCGGAGCACCGCGGTGTCCTCTGAGGGTGGCGGCTGCGGGAGCCCTGAAGCCACAGTGGCCGTGGCAGTGCAGGAAGAGCTGTCCACAGCCACGGAGCCGCCCCGAGCCCCCGCTGTGATGGTGAAGTCAGATTCTCAGCTGTTCAGGGAGCTCCTGGAGAAGGAAGGGCTGTTCCTGCTGGAGGTGACGGAGGAGCAGAGCAAAGGTAATGGCCTGCTGTGTGCTGGAGCACATGCAGGGTGCTGGAGGCAGCTCCATTGCCTCCAAGGAGGAAAGCTCTGGGCAGGGCATGACAGGCCAGGCACCTGCAGGTTGCCTGGGAAGGGGAGAGCCGTGGGTCTGGTCCATGGGTGCGTGGCACCCTGGGAGTTGCTGGGGTGTTACTGCTGCCCTGACACCTATGTCCATCCCTCCTTCCACCAGGATTGGGCGGCGTGGAGGGGGAGAGCGAGAGGGGCTCAGCGGCCAAGATTGCAGCTGCGATGGATGTGATCCAGAGCAGCAGCTCAGAGCTGGAGCTGCGCTTAATGGGGCTCAAGCACATTCTGAAGATCCTGGAGGAGGAGCCCGAGCAGCAAGGCAGCAAAGCCCAGAGCGGACTGGGGACCAGGAGTGTTGGGTGAGCTGTGGGGTGCACAGCACGGTCCCCACTCCTGCCTGGTGGGGAGGGCTGTGTCGGCAGGGTAGGGGACAGTGTTGGCGGTGGGAGTGCAGGAGGTGGTGGTGGAAGCTGGAATGCCGGTATGTCCCTGCCTGCTCAGCAGGAAGCCGGATCTTGTGTCCCTTTGGGCTGGGCAGGCTCATTGCTGGGGCTGACCCAGCTGTGGTAGAGCCATGTGGGCAGGGAGAAGGCGATGGGCAGGGCCCGAGGTGTTGGCGTGCGAGCGGCAGTTCCAGGAGGCTCCTCCTGAGTGTCCTTTCCCCGCGCAGGGAGAAGCTGGTGAAGGTGGCAGTGGAGCTGCTGGCCATGGAGGCGGCAGAGAAGGCCGTGGTGGCGGTGACGCTGCGGCTGCTGGCCCTGCTCATGGCCAAGTACGACTGGCGCGTGACGTTCGCCGTGGAGGGCGGCGTGCGGGCCGTGCTGTCCTGCATGCAGCAGCACGCCTCCTCGGCCCTGGTGCAGCAGGCTGGCCTGGCAGTGAGTGCGGCAGAGGGGATGCTGTGGGTGGTGGGCAGGCTGCAGGCTCAGCCCGGTGTGCCGGAGGCGCTCGCTGCGCTCCTGACTGCTGCCGTCCTTGCAGGCCCTGAAGGTGCTGGTGGGAGCTGTGTCCGGCGAGCCGGGAGGCACCGGTGGGAAGCTCCTGCCCCTGAAGCACGCTGACGCGCAGCTGATTCGGGAGATCTTTGCGAGCATCGGCTCTGCCTCCAGCAAGGGCTCGGCAAACCTGCTGAGTGCCATCCCTGCTGCCCTGAGCACCATGCAGAGGATCCCCGGGTAGGGCAGAGCGAGGACAGCGGTAGGGGTGGGATGGGCAAGGCGGGCAGGCGGGTTGGTGGGTGCCAGGGGGAGGAAGGCGCCCGCATCGCTGTGTCCCTGCAGGGGCTCGTCGGCCTTGCAGAACGGCTTGCTGGTGGTGAAGATGCTCATCGACGACCACCGGGGCCTGGCGGAGCAGCTATTGAGCTGCGACCTCCTCGCGGTGCTGCAGAGCTGCTGGAGGGACGGGCAGAGCCCCGGCTGCCCTCACGCGACGCTGGCCCTCGGCCCCATCAACCGCCTGGCGGAGCACGGGCTGCCCCTGAGCCCGCAGAGTGCAGGTAGCAGCTGCCCGGCCCCGCTGTGCCATGGCCCCGCTGTGCCGCGGGCAGGGCTGCCTCCCCGGGCAGGGCAGAGCACCCGCTGCCGCCTCGTGAGCAGGGGCCTGGGTCGGGCCCACGTGTCCTTGTCGTGGCAGGCAGAGAGGCCCCAGAGGACGTGGGGGACGTGCGGAGGCTTCTGAGCGGCCTGGGGGACAGCACCCTGTCCAAGGACGTGCTGATGGCTCTGGAGCGGCAACTCTGCGGAGAGGGCCCGGTCCCTTCTGGCGAGGCAGCCCGGCTGCTGCAGGACCACGGATGCTTCCGGCGGCTGCTGCGCAGCTTCGAGCTGCTGGGGGCAGAGAAGGCCGTGAGCCTGAGCGTCCTCAGGTGGGTGCAGGGGCCGCCAGAGCGGGTGTGTGAGTGCTGATGGTGATGGTGGGGCACGTGGTGCGCGTTTGTGGGTCCTGCTGGGGCTGTTCTTCACCAGGGGCGGGTGCAGCCCAGCACGTACGTGGGTGTTGACTGGGGTGTCCCGGGGCATGGGGCCACATGTGGATGGAGCAGCGTGTCCATGGGTGCTCAAGGGCAGTCTGAGGCACCAGGGGTGTCTAGGCTCCCAGTCCTGTGCGCTGTTGGCGTTCCACAGGGGCAGGGAAGCAGGGCCGCCTCTGATGCCACCGACTGCCTGTACACCATGGCCTGAGCGAGCCCTTTGTGTCACTCAGGATCCTGAACAAGATCTTGGACGGTTACCAGGAGGATGTGCTGCCCTGGCACGAGTGTGTGGAGCCCTGTGTGTCCTCCCTGAATGCCCACAGCAGCGATCGGGAGGTGAGGGGCGCATAGGGACGTGCTCAGTGCCCTGTGCTGGCTGAGCCACCGGCAGCAGCCCGGTCTGTTGTGGCCAATGCCGCAGGAGAGGTGTGGAGCGGCAGCTGCGGTGGTGTCCTGGGTGCTGTCGTTGCCCTGTCCATGCCTCGCCAGGCTCCGGCGGTGCTGTTGGGGTGGAGGGAATGGAGCTCGGCAGCACCTCTTGCTGCTGCTGCTGCTGCTGTGCCCGGCAGGTCCCGGCTGCTCATGGCTGCTGCTCCGCAGGTGCTGCAGGAGGTTGTTGGCTTCCTGCACCGCCTGGCCACTGCCAGCCAGGACTGCGCGGTGGTGATGCGCTGTGTGGGCACCCACGAGGCTCTGGCCAAAGCCCTGAACAAGCAGAGCACGGCCCCGCCGCTGGCGCCAGCCCTGCTCGCCCTTGTGACCGACTGCGAGAAGCACGCGGGCATCTCCAAGAAGCTGATGAGCAGCATCTTGGCTGGCTGCATCCAGGTGGGCCTCGGGGGTCCCGGTGGTGCTGGGACTGTGGGTCTTGGGGCCATCCAGTGGCCTTGGCACCGAGGGGCAGCCTCCTGCTCTCTGCTTGTGGTGGTTGGGGGGTGGAGGACCCAGGGCCCCCGTTCAGAGCCTCACCCCATCCCATAGCTGGTGCTGGGGCAGATTGAGGAGCACCGCCGGAGCCACCATCCCATCAGCATCCCCTTGTTTGATGTCTTTCTGCACAACCTGTGCCGAGGTGAGTGTGGTGAGCGGGAGCTGAACCCCTGCCTGGCACCTGCAGAACTGGCTGCTGGAGGCTTCGTGTGCTTCTCATACAGGCTCCAGCATGGAAGTAAAGGAGGAGAAGTGCTGGGAGAAGGTGGAGGTCTCTTCCAATCCCCACAGGGCCAGCAAGCTCACAGACAGGAACCCCAAGACCTACTGGCAGTCAAACTCCAGCACTGGCTCCCATTTCATCACTGTCCACATGCAGTGTGGTGTGGTGGTCAGGTGGGGCTGGGCTGGGAGGCACCTTGGGTACCAGAGGGCAGGCGGCTCTGCTGGGAGGACTTTGGGCTCCTGTGTGAGCCCTGCCCCAGTAGTCGCTGTCCTGGGGGTTGCTGGATGTGGGTGGTGGTGTGTGGGGCTGACAGGGGCCAGGGCAGGGGAGGTGGGGACTGCTGGGCAGCGCCCCGTCTGCTGTGCTGCAGGGAGATGAGCATGTTGGTGGCCAGCGAGGACTCCAGCTACATGCCGGCCCGTGTCGTGGTGCTGGGGGGAGACAGCCCTGCCACCATCCGAACTGAGCTCAATGCAGTGAGTCTCTGGAGGGCTGCTCAGGCCACGGGGCTGCATGGGAGATGTGGGCTGGTCCTTGCTGTGCCCCAGGAAGGTGCTGTCCTGGTGCAGAGCCCTGGGAGATGGCCATGGGGAGGTGGGGATGGCAGGAGCTGTGCTGTGTGGGCCTCCTCCTTGCTGTAGGCAGTGGGTGCTCGAGACTCGCACATGGGCAATGCTGCAGCCTGGGCTACAGCAGCCTGGTGTGCTGGGGCTGTCAGCCATGAGTGGGCCCTGGCGGGGGCTGCCTTGGGGCTGCGCAGGGGCTCCTGGCGAGGGACAGAGGCCATGGCTGTAACGGGGTGGTCGGGAGCACGCAGAGGGGCTGGTGCCTGCCGCTTGTCTTGCTGAGGGCTCTGTCTGCCTGTAGGTGACCATCGTGCCGTCAGACAGCAGAGTGATCCTGCTGGAGAACATGAGCCGCTTCTGGCCCGTCATCCAGATCCGGGTGAAGCGGTGCCAGCAGGTAGGGGAGCAGGAGGCTGGGGCAGGGAGCTGGCAGTGTGTGGCGTTGGGGCCGTACCCGAGGAGCTGAGCTTTGCTCTGTGTCACAGGGCGGCATCGACACCCGTGTGCGTGGCATCGAGGTGCTGGGTCCCAAGCCCACGTTCTGGCCCATCTTCAAAGAGAAGCTGTGCCAGCGGACGTTCCTCTCCTGCAGCGCTCGGGCTCATGCCTGGTGCCAGGAGATCTGCCGGGACCGGGGCCGACTGCTGCAGCTCTTTGGCAGGTGAGTTGTGTCCTCGCTGTTCCACCGCATCCCTGGTGTCTGAGGGCCCTGGCTGTGGGGCGAGTGGGGCTTCCACACCGATGTGCCTGGCGAGGGCTGCGCTGCTGTCCCTGCAGCCCCCCGGGCTCAGCGGCACCGTGTGCTGCCGGGTCGCTGTTGCAGGCTGAACCGGGCGCTGCGGCACGAGCAGGGCTTCGCCGAGCGCTTCCTCCCCGAGGACGATGCGGCGCGGGCCTTGGGCAGGACGTGCTGGGAGGCCCTGGTGACCCCGGTGGTGCAGAGCATCACCAGCGCAGGTACCCTGTGCTCTCGCGGGCCCAGACCCAGGCTGAGGCGGGCGCTCTGAGCCTGGGTTCCTCACAGACCCCGACGGCGTCAGCCCCTTGGCCTGGCTGCTGAACGAGTACCTGGAGAGCGCGGAGCCGCCGCGCCGCGCCGTGAGCCCCACTGCTGTCTTTGGTTCCCGTGTGCGGCGCCTGACCCAGCTCCTGGTGCACGTGGACCCCGGCGGCGGGGAGCCGGAGGGGACGAGGGGTGAGTGTGGGGCTGGGACAGTGCTGGCCCGGAGCACCGGGCTGTGGCGGAGGGGATCTGCTGGGGAGCTTGGGGGTTGCCCAGTGGCACCGGAGGCTCCAGAGCCAAGAAGGGGTTGTGGCCCTTGGAATCTGCTCTGCACTGAGCCCGCAGGGAGGGGGCAGGCTGCTGGCAGTCAGCGTGCAGGGCCTGCTTGTGGGGCCGTGCTGAGCCTGGTGTTGTCCCTTGGCAGGAGGGAAGGAGGGGAAGCACAAGGAGGAGCTGGCCAGGCCTGCAAAGGAGATGGTGGAGAAGTCAAGCAGCCTGTGGGGCATCTCGCAGTGCTGGCGTGGCGTGGTGCAGCAGCAGGTAGTGCTTGGAGGGCTGGCTGTGGGGCCAGAGAGGGCACGTGGGACCTCACACTGGACACGTGTGGTGCCATGCAGGGCTTGACAGTGGCCTGGGCACTGTGTGGGGAGGGTGCAGGGTTGTACGTGAGCTCTGCAAGGTCTGGAGGAGTGTGGGGACGGCCCTTCTGTTCTTGCTACCTTGGCAGGGCTCAGGCATCAGCCTGTTGCCACAGGCTGGGAGACAGGTACAGTGTTGGGCTACTTATTCCAGTGCTGGGCTGCTGCTGCACTTGTGTCCTGCTGCATCACAGCCCTTAGGCTGTGCTCCTGTCGCTGCCCAAGCTCTTGGTAGCTGAGTGCTGGCTGGGATCTGGGGAGTTGGTGTCAACAGAGTGAGGTTGGGACTGCAGACATTCCTGCAGGCCCCATGAGCATCCTGCTGTGGGGCTCACCCCTCTTGTAGCACATCCCGCTGTGGGGCTCACCCCTCTTGTAGCACACCCTGCTGTGGGGCTCACCCCTCTTGTAGCACACCCCGCTGTGGGGCTCACCCCTCTTGTAGCACATCCCGCTGTGGGGCTCACCCCTCTTGTAGCACACCCTGCTGTGGGGCTCACCCCTCTTGTAGCACACCCTGCTGTGGGGCTCACCCCTCTCCTGTCATGTCCCACAGGTGCAGCGGTTCCTGGAGGCAGCCGGGCAGGCACCAGACCTCGTGGAGCGATACTGCAGGCTGTACCAGCGCCTGCGCAGTGCCACGGAGGAGCTCTTTGGGCAGCAGGCTGCCTTTGCACTGGCCCTGGGCCAGGGCTTCGCGGGAGCTTTGCTGCAGCTCTCCTTCCTTACTGCCCTGCACGTGAGTGGAGGGAGCGTGGCACCGGTGCCGCAGCTTTCCCAGCTGCTCCCCCCAGAGCCGTCCCCCCAGCCCGGCCCTGCAGCCGACGCAGGGCTGAGCCCCCTCTGCAGCCAGCCCTGTCCCTCTGCAGGTGAGTGAGCAGTTTGCCCGCTACCTGGACAGGCAGATCCAGGAGCTCCACAGGGCTGCGGGCAGCACAGGGCAGCTGCAGCAGATCCTGGAGCCCTTTGTTGTCTTCAGTGGCCTGGAGCTCGCCCACGGCTTCGAGCACTTCTACCGGTGAGGGGTGTCGTGTCCCCATGGGACCAGAGGGCCTGGGGTCCGCGTGGTGGCATGCCAGGGGAGGTGCAGGCGATGCTGTGCCCCGCTTTGTGTGGCTGCGGTGCTCCTGCTTTGCTTTTCCCAGCTCTGGTGTCTGGAGGGAAGCACTGTGAGTGGCCGCAGGTGCTGCTGGTCCGTGGAGGCACATTCCCTGCTGGCAATGGAGAGGGGAGATGATGGGTGCTGCCGGGCCCATGTGCCATGGGGAAATGCCAGGACCAGGTCTGTGTCCTGGTGCGTGGCTGATGGCCACGGGGCTGGGGCCGGCCCCTGACCTGATGCTGGTACCTGTGGCAGGCACTACCTGGCAGACCGGCTCCTGGTGCAAGGGCCATCGTGGCTGGAAGGAGCCATCGTGGAGCAGATCGGGCTGTGCTTCCCCAGCCGCTTCCCCCAAGCCATGCTGAGCAGCCTGGCCGAGTCGGAGGAGCTCCAGCGGCAGTTCCGCCTCTACCAGCTGCAGGAGCAGGACAAGGAGCTGCTGGAGCTGGACAAGGGCCTGGACGAGGTGAGTGCTGCTGAGGGGGGAGCTGAGGGCTGCCCGCGTTCCTCACAGGGCTCCCGAAGCCCATCCTGAGCTGTGCTCCTCCCCGTGCCAGGCACTGGGGACGGCCTCGGTGGCGGATGCCCCGGAGGTGACGGTGCTGGCCCTGTCCCCGCGCTGCTGGCCCGTTTCGCCGCTCTGCCACATGAACGAGCCCCAAAGGTTGTTCTCGGCAGCGCTGAGCTCTCCCCTGGAGGAGTTTGCCAACTTCTGCAGACACAGTGAGTGTTGGGCCGCCCCCAGGCCCTGCAGAGCAGCTTGGGCAGGAGCAGCAGGAGGGCAGGGGTGTGCTGGGGGCTGGGCAGGGCTGTCTCTGGCACTGATGCTGTCCCTGGCAGGTCAGAGCCTGCTGGGCTGGGAGTGCACAAAGCCCCGGCAGTTGCAGTGGACGTGGCTGGGCCACGCTGAGCTGCAGTTTGGAGACTGCATCCTCCACGTGTCCACGCTGCAGATGTACATCCTGCTGTGCTTCAACAGCGCTGAGGTAGGAGCTGGGGTCATGTGAGGTGATGAGGCAGCAGATGCTGGAGCGTGACCGGGCCATGTCCTCCCTTCTGATGGGGTCTCCAGCACTGTTAGGGGCAGAGGCTGCCCTGTTCACCGGGCTGTGGCTGCTGAATCTCGGTCTCTGGCAGGAGGTGGCTGTGGAGGCCCTGCTGCAGGTCACAGGGCTCCCTGCTGACCTGGTGCACCACGCACTGGCACCGCTGACCCGTGGCGAGGGTGTCCTGGTATGGAGCTGCCCGGCAGGAGGTGAGTGTGGGGCTGGGACAGCCCTGAGCAGGTGCTGGAGTGGAAGGGGAGTGGGCTGGGGTGAGCTTGCCGTGGGTGCTCGGGGCTTAGGGCTGTGTGTCAGGTTGGGGCATAAGGCCACGTGTGGGGCTGGGGCTGTATGCAGGGCATTGCTCAGATGGATGGTTAGGCATCAGGCCTATGTTTGGGGCTGGGGCCAGGGGTGGTGTGTGGTGCTTTTGCTTGGGGCCACATGTGGGGGACAGGGATGGGGCCTTGAGCTGTGATGGCAGTAATGGGAGGGTTTGGTCCAACAGCCACACACATGTCCTGGGCTCCTCTGGTCCCCAGCTTGGGGCTTGGCTGACCCTGGGCTGGGTGTAGCTCCAGGCACGCTGCGGCTGAACCAGGCAGCCCTGGCCCATGCCTCTGGCCGCCACCTGAGGCTGCTGCCCCAGCAGAGGTACTTGAGGGTGGAGAAGGCTGAGGTCAGTGCCCTGGAAAGGAAGAGGAACATCCTGTGCTGCCTCATCACCCGCATCCTCAAGGTGGAGAAGCAGCTCCACATCGACAACCTGGTGTTTAGGGTATGGAGGGCTCGAGGGGCAGAGCAGGGCTGCCTGAGTGCTGCACCGCGCTGCAGTGTGGGGCTCCTTTGCTGCTGTAGGTGATTGATGCCTGTCAGAAGGGCGAGCTGGGGCCCGGGCTGCAGTTCCTGAGCTTCTGCTGCCACAGCGTGGACGTGCTGTCCTGTGTCCTGCACCTGCTGAACCAGGGCTATCTGCGGCGCCAGGAGGAGAAGCCTCATGTCTTGGAATACATCTCTGCTGAACC
>JASSUY010030492.1:12179-25488 GCA_032466535.1 Forpus xanthops | reverse complement strand
ACAACTTCCCTGGGCAACCCATTCCAGTGCCTCACCATCCTCACAGTAAAGAATTTCTTCCTCATATCCAATCTAAATTTCCCTGTTTAAGTTTGAACCCGTTACCCCTTATCCTCTCACTACAGTCCCACATAAAGAGTCCCTCCCCAGCATCCCTATAGCCCCCCTTCAGATACTGGAAGCTGGTATGAGGTCTCCATGCAGCCTTCTGTTCTCCAGGCTGAACAGCCCCAACTTTCTCAGCCTATCCTCATACGGGAGTTGCTCCAGTGCCACGACCATCCTCATGCCCCCTCTGGACTTGTTCCAACAGTACAGTTTGAGTATAGTTTGAAAAGAAAACTTCTTTCTCAAAAGCATAAGAGCGCTACAATTTTTCTAACCAATGCTCACCAGAATTAAAAAGAAAATGGCATTTTTTCAACAAAAAGTTTCTAATAGTGGCAGGTGTCTGACAATACTGTATCATAAGCAGAATAAGCTGTCTTATTTCCTAAGAAGACACAAATAAGTGTCAGCAGTGACTATACAAGGTCAAGAGCTGTGTTAGTGCATGAAAATTTTACCATGAAATTATTAAGACATGAGCAGTAAGGAAAGCACAGCCTGTTTCTTTTCTGCATCCAAAGCACAGAGGCAACGAAGCTGCCTCAGAGAGTTAGCTACAGTCCTAATTAAAGTAGGTAACATCATTACCTTAAGAATTCAACAACATTATTTAATACACTTTCAGTACACATTTGTAAAGCCATATGCAGGGTACCTTCTTTTTAACGGATAACCTAGCTTGTCAGGTCTCTCAAACAAAAGGTGCACCCATGGAAGGATATTTAATATTTGGTGTTTTCATCTTACCCCCAATTTACTTAGCATGTGTTACTCCATCAAGATTTAATTTGGACAAGAAAACTGCATGGCTGCTCAAGCAGTAAATTTAAAGTGTAAATGGATTCTTGGCTGCTGATGGCCCAGTTTCTGCTTCTGTTTCCATAGAAACCCATGTAGGAGTGGCAAGAAGACAGAACTTAAAATATGAACTTAAGGGTTTACTTCTCCCCTTTTCCTCCCTCTCATTCTACCTCCATCTCCAAGCAAATGGGGTGTAGCTTAAATTTTCAGACCCTTCTTTCTTACCCTTTGATTTTACCCAGGTAAGTACTTGAAGTAATAACCACACTGGCTAGTGATTTTCTCTGCTACATTACACATTTTGGGCTTCAAAGTGTACTTGAACAGGAGGAGGAATGCTGCACTCCCACACACTTCACACTCGTGTTTGGTACCATGTCACAAACTGCGTCTGTCCAGTCACATTCTTAACCTTACATCTCTTACTGATGAATGGGTGAAGATACACACGGTAGAGAAATACCCTGTAAAATTAGTTGTACAACATTCAAACCTGTGTGGGAGGAAACTGAATTCTCTGGTCAAATACTTCCTATAGGTTAATTAACCTGCCAGGCTAATAATAATCCTCTCATTTACTAACCACTATTCTCACCACATCTTAAGGTTAGAGATTCTGATTGTGAATATCTATGATGAGACCCAAGCTCACTGTATTTACTATAATATTATGTCCTGCAATTAAAAGTATCTCTTAATAAATGTAGAAATTTAGTGAATTCAGAAATGAGCCCCACATCAAAGCAACCACTTCAGTATGTCAAGGCTCCCATCCTAGCCAGTCATCATCTTCAGGGTCTTTTCCGACCATCAAACACAATTGTTTCCCCGCTCCCCATAATGTTCTAACACCTACTAAAATACAAAATTCATCAGGGTGTACAAACTTTGCTTCCAGAAATGTGGAACCAGTCTCAACACATGAACCCTTTTCACTTTGTCTCTCTAGCAGATGTCAGGAGTCTGATAAAACACGTGCTAATAAAAGTCTTTTCCTGCTTCAATTTACATATCAGGCTGTTAATGCAATACCCTGGGGACTGCTGCTATTCTTTGGTGGGCAACAAGGACACAGGCTTTCCTCACCTAGCATCAGAAATAAAGTAAGTGGCAATGAAGGGGATTATCATTTCACAAACTAATTAAACTTGCCTTCCAGAACACACAGGCCCTGCAATCATCAAGCCTGCTACTGCATGGTAAAAACTGCATGAAAAAGAAATACATTTCCAGTGATCTTCTGAGCAGAAGTTACAGAGAACTTTTTGGCAAGAGAAGCACAAAAATGCCTGGAAGAAACCTCAGGAGGTCTCTCAATCTGCCTCCTCTTGCAATGGGATCGATTCTACCTAAATAATACATGGTTTATCTCGCCAGTGTCTAATAGAGAAGATTCTACTGTTCATGCTGGTGGAGCGCTCTAACACCTGAAGTATCTTTAAATCTACAGATAATTTTCCTTATGAAATAAACCATGGATTGTTTCAGTAGCGACTCTTCAGGATCTGCCTTTCTCATCAGATACTGGATTATTTCAGAAAGCCTTCTATGGTAAACCAGACCCGTCTGAGGGCTGGAATGTAACTAAAAAACATTGCTGCAGTCTGTTTGACTTCCTCCCCAGCCATTCTCCAGCAAGTCAGGTGCTGAAAGATTGGCTGCTCTAATCTGACTGGAAACGTAGGTGTTTGAGGCTTGGAGCCAGTGTGGCATGTGGCTTTGACAGGGAAAAGGGCTGGATAAAGCCATCAGCAGACTGCAATATCCACCTTAAAATAAATAAATAACATGAGGCTATTTTTTCTCTTGGTCTCCTTTGGGATTTCTTTACATGACCCATATTGTTATCGAAGTATAATGTCCCTACCGTGTCTCCAAAGGAGGAACTGTCCTGATTGTGACTGCTGTCCCTTCCTGCCCGTTAAAAAAAGAGCCAGAATAAAGCCTTAGCTGTACTCCTCAACATTGCAAAAGAGTTTGTTGCAACAATGGAATACTTGTTGATTTTTAGAATAACTATAAAACAACTGTATTGTTGGGACCAGGATTTCTAATAATAATTCCAAGACATCCAGATCTTGTGCAGACATCTAAAGGTCGAGATGCATTTATATAGATCGCTTATGCATACTTATTTGAATTTATGCAGTGCCTGTGGTACTTCCCAGTTAAAGTGAGTGAGACATTAAAACCTCCTGGGGTATGAGGGAACAATTCTGCCTCAGAACGGAAGAAAACCAAGTAAGCAGAAAGAATCCTTTGGGAAAAAACTTGATATTTCCAAAGTACAACACAAAGTAGACAAACCTTTCAAAAAGTCTTTGGGATGCCATGGCACATATAAAGCAGGTCAAACCATAGTAAGGGATGGTTCAAAACAGAAGTAACTTTTTAAAGTATTTGCTAACCTCTGTGTCCTCCTTTTTTTTTGCTGGCATTCAGCTGTAGGATAATGACTGTGACAAGTACTGTTTCTTATGCCGTTACTCCTAAATAAAAGACCATTGTACAAATACCTTTGAGTTCAATACAAGGCTTCACTGTACCTATCTCCAAGCACAGCAATTTTCCTAGTGGCACCTTTAGGACTCTGAAGACTGAAAGGGATGATTGTTGGGTTTGGAAATGACAAGACATTATCCTTCACTCCTGTGTGATAGAGGGAGAGATATTCTCTGAATAAAAAAGCCATTCTCAGGATGAAATCTGCATTCAAAGTATTTTAAACCTCACCAATCTGCAATCTGCAATCCACCCAAAGTTCAAATGGGAAGTAGAACACTGGATGTATTTGAAGAAAATACAGTAGTGTGGTATAACACATCTGTCCTACACATTTAGTAAAGCAAATTGCTCTCGTTTACAAAGCGTCTGTTACATGAAATCCTGCTGAATGCCTAAAATCGATATCTGAAAGAAGAGCTGTTAAATTGCTGATGAGAAGGTAATATAAAAATCTATATAGTTGATCTCCAAATCCTGCAAAATTGTTTCTATTTAACACCTTACCAAGTATTTAACCAAGCCTACTAAGAGTTGAGCGTTGTTGTTTGCTGTTTTGGACAAAGTGTGCAAACAGCTTCTCCCTGCCCTAAACTCTGTTTTTTTAACTAAAAATACATGAGTGGATATAATAAAATGACAATTACAATTTGGTGCTATTATACAGAGGTTGTGACTCATTCATTAAAGTATCTAAATTAGCAAGCCTACTGCTAGCTAAAATGGAAGATGTTAGCATAGGCGAAGACTCAACACGTTGCATTACACATTACTAACAAATCTCTGTGTAGAATGATGCATAAATATTTCTTAGAAAGGAAATAGGCTTTGGTAAAGTAGCATGATCTGAAACATACTCTCAGAAGTCAGATCCCATCTGAAGTGTGAAGTGTATTCAAAATACCCTTGATTTTTATCACACAAGGAGAAAACAACCAGCATACACGTTGAGTTCAATTCAGTATAAATCACGAGGTTTGCCATCCGCTGGGATTGGCAATTTAGCTTTTATAGTGAAATCTCTGCTTTCCTTTCATCTTACTGCCGCTTTTCTTTCTGAAAATGTTCCAAGAGGTACCTGATGACCAATGAGGCTCTGGAGAACTTTACATGTTTGCAGAGATCAGTAATCCAGGTATAAGCCACTTCCTTAGTTTAAACTGGTCTGTGAACACTGTCCAGACATGAGAAGAATAGATGATAATTCTTTTATTAATTTATTTATAATGTTGATAGGAACACACAGACTGCTTCATGTGATACCTTCATATTTTCCATTTGATTCTAATACTTTTAGGCTTTTCCTTTCCCCACTAGAGAAGCCTTTCCTGCCTGAAGGCTCTAGCTGAAGCTCTATTACCTTTTTCACAAGGGAGAAACATGAGCCTGTTAAAACCTACTGGAACAGCAGCACAAAGCAGACTTGAATCTACAACTTCTGTACTGGTGAGCTGTACTTTCTCTAAAACTTCTTCCATGATTCTCTGCTTTTCAGTTTAATTTTGTGTGTAATATCCTATAGGGTTTATAGCCCCAGTGCTGTGTCAGCAGAGTCCTCTCAGCACGTAGACAGTAAATGCTGACAAGAGGAGTTTTTCTGCTGGCATTAGAGCCCCATCTCTGAGCAAAGAGCACAAACCAGCTAAGCAAACAAAAGCTCTTTCACATCAGCAAAGTTGTAGCAAAGCTGCCAATTTATCGTCGTATGAGTCAACCAAGGAGCAGAGTTGTTCACATGAAGGTGATGGGATCACATCAGAAGAATGCTGAAGTACCAAGGAAAATGACTGCATTTATTTTGTAACAAACACCTTTCACACCGTAATGGGGATAACTTTCTCACCAGCATCAGGAGATTCCATTCAGGGTTCATGCTCATCCCAGTATTAGTGCTAGTCTAGAGGAAGGTGTCCCTGTCCAGGGCAGCAGACTGGGACCAGATGAGCTGTAAGGTCCCTTCCAATGCAAACCATTCTGGGATTCTATGCTCCTATGACCAACCCGACCCTCAACCACTTGTGAATACTGTTATTTCCAAACCCAAGTTTTTAAACTACTGTATCACAGCAAAAAAATGCAATCCAATACAACTTCTTCCACTGCCACACTGAAATAGCATAATCTATTAATAAAAGTATATTCCATCCATTTTTCCTATCCCTCCATTTCCCATAAAATGGCAAATCTAGCACAATATCATTGCAAGAAATATAAAATAATATTAAATTCCTCATGAAAAGCTCAAGAAAAAAGGTTAAAATGTAGACCAATATTGAATGTCATCCACAGGATTCAAGTAAATGTCTAAAGTATTTTCATACAAAAAATATTCTTGAAATACCTGTTTAATTTGGGGTTTTTTGTTTTTTTTTTGGTTTTTTTTTTTTACTTTTATATCAGGGTACTCATGTATTTGGACTCATGGGTACACTTTCAGAGAAAAAAACATTCCTGTCCCTATGAGACGATTTAAATCAGCCTCTTAGTAAACGGAGAAACAGAACTGTTAGCTTCAAAAGCCAGAAGAGGGGCTATAGGGATGCTGGGGAGGGGCTCTTCATGAGGGACTGTAGCGAGAGGATAAGGGGTAATGGGTTCACACTTAAACGGGGGAAGTTTAGACTGGATATAAGGAAGAAGATCTTTACTGTGAGGGTGGTGAGGCACTGGAATGGGTTGCCCAGGGAAGTTGTGAATGCTCCATCGCTGGTGGTGTTCAAGACCAGGTTGGACAGAGCCTTGGGTGGCATGGTTTAGTGGGAGGTGTCCCTGGGTATGGCAGGGGGGTTGGAACTAGATGATCTTAAGGTCCTTTCCAACACTAACTATTCTAACTATATCTATCTATGATTCTATGAAAAAAACTCAGAAAGGACTTGGGTTTGAAACCTTTGCTCCATGTCTTTTCCCTCTTCATCAATGCTAGCTCTGACTTTGTGATGCCTTTTCACTGCCATCATCTGTTGAGGTTATGTGTCTTCTTCCCCAAGACAAACTGCAGCCTTGTGAAGCCAGCAAAAGCCTCAAACAGAATCAAGAGTGTTTTTCCCAGGATAAATAACAATATTGTTATAAATGTCGCCACATTGACTTTGCGGAACCTTTCTGAGTACTGAGTGATTTTTCTGCATGGATAATGGAAATAGCATTCTCTATATACACACTGCAAGAAAGATAGTACTTTTAGCTTACACTTAGTACTCCGTATTTGAATTCAAAGCAAAATTTATTAACTAAGTGCCTCTATCTAAATGTATATAAAACCATTTTCGTTATTTTATATAATATATGGGAACAATTTAATTGTCTCCATTAATATACACATATACAGACACTGCTTGCACTGTGAGTAGGGATTGCTGAAGTGAGCTCTACAGAGAGGCAGATCTTCTTCAGCAACACTGTTTAGAACTACATATACACTGATCTTCATCCTAAGACAGATGCTGAGAGAGCCACAGGAACAATTGTGGAAGAAAAAGGCATATTATAGCTAGTAAGGCTCAGTGATGTTGCTCCTGTTCATGCTGGGTGAAGATCTTGCCACCTAATTAACACAAAGACAACAAAAAATTTTGTTACAAGAAAAAAGGGATTGGTCATCTTTGCATCTTACACCAGCTATTGGCACATCAGGTCTGTGCTAACCTCCATCCGAAACCTGTGGACACACCTCAGGGTGGCCCAGGAGCAGTGCAAACCATGGTGGTTTCCAGAGGAGGTTAAGGAAGCCCAAATAAGAGCGTGTTTCTTTCAGGCTCTCAGATCAGCATGATGTAACTGGAGCTCTGCTCAACACCACTGCTGTTTTTCCCACTGGTGCTTCCGGCGGTTTCTTTAGTGTCCAGTTCCCCACAGCCACAGAAGGGACTGCTTGAAGCAGCTCAGGGTCTGCTTTTAGGGCCCGGCTTTAGGGCCCATCTTTAATTTACATCGGGAACTGTAAAGCTGCCCATGGACAACACTGATTTACAGCTCTATTTGTAAGAGCAGCAGTCATATAGGAACAGGTCTTGGCCCCTTTTCTCAGAAGGGTACTCTCATCTCTAAGCTGTCTGGAAGCTTTTGATTTATATAGAGGCAATACTCCTGAAGGCTACCTAAAGGACATGGGGTCTCTTTGACTTGGTATACCCTTCCAGCTAGGGTTACCTAAAATGGAGGGTTTCCTCACTTTTTATTCCCTTTATTGAACCAAATTTCTGTTTATAGTCACATTTGCTTTCTCTCCCATGCTGTCTGTCACTTGTGTTGAATATGGGTTTTGCACACATGCCAAATAGTTTGTTACTTGGCGAGAGTTCACTGGTAAGAGAATTTGCTTCTACGCATAGTAATAGGCATGTTTGGCTAATAGGCTCTTTGTCTGAAAGCCTTTTGCATATTCAGAACTGCTCATTTGTCATACTAGCTGACCTAGGCAGCAAATATTAAAAAAGAGTCATAAATATGCCGTTCTTACCAGAATGCTAGCTGAAGCAAGCATTACCTGTTGTGTGTTAAAGTAGTCATCTGCTGCTCTTTATAACTTAACAAGCGTTGTCCAGCTACACTTATTTCTAGAATAGTTCTGCTGTCCATCACTAATTGTTTTGGTTTTAGAATTGCCTTATTCCATTGTATTCTCTTAGAGTACATTTAGTACTGGAACAGACAACTTGGATAATGTAGTACTTTTGGGATGGCAGATTTGATAACCTGGTATAGCTGAAGCAGAAGGCGCAGAATCCATTCTAGTTTTACAATTAAAAGAGGGAATTTCCCCCTATTTTCTGGGTGTACCAGGGCCTTCGACTGGAAGTAGGGCACCAAACTTCTGCACTCACTTGAATGCCAAGTTTTGTGCATCAGCTGAAAGATAATACCTGCATTACCTTGCACATCTTCCTCAGTAGTGCAATGAAGCTGTGACACAGGGAATAGTAAGCTCAAGTGGTAACTTGAAAAGCCAGGAAATTCCTTGGGACTGACTAGTTGTTGGTATGAAAGTGTCTTCACCTATTTTTTGTAACTGTCTTTTTTTCATGTCTAAAGTATAGATTTTCTTTTTGTACTGTACCTGCTTTCTTACTTGTCAGTATTTAATAAATTGTCCACATGTTGAGAGTCACTTTGTATTTTGAAACACTTAGATTGCTTTGTTCTGTCTAGAACTAGCAGGTTTAGGTGTAAAACGACAATTTATTGGCAGAGTAAAAATCAATGGTATATATACACAGGATTTTCCTATTTAATTAGACTACACAGACTACTTTTTAAACAGAAGTAGTCATAAAAGCATGTTGCAGAAACATACAAAAACCTAATTTAAAGGGATTAGGTCAGAGCTTTTCCATTGTTTGCTCTAAATCCTCTAAAAATAGAAATCCCAAAGCTAACAGTGGAGCACAGCTGACTGATTAATTCCCACAAAGCAGGAAAATCTGTAGAAGTGTATGTTACAGCACCATCTAGTGCCTCTTAGCCAGCAGTATAGTAAATTTAATTTTCCACTTCCAAGTATGTAGGTGGAGAAGAGGGAGTGCACTGGCTGCTTCTATGTTCTGACAACTTATTTTCTCTCAACTAGTGCTGTGATAAAAGGGACCTGATGGGTGTAAATGAGCTTTGGCATTTTACACAGCAAAGATTTCATCAGTACATCTGCTGTTAGTTCCTTTTCTTTTATCCTCTTACCACTCACATAGTTTTTCCTCCTGAAGATAGTAAGGAAGTTGACACAGGAGTGCATATGAGAGGAAATCTGGGAGGAAAAGTACTGTGAATAAATATCAAACGGACCAAATGGGGGGATGTAAAGATGTATTTTCAGAAGAGCATATATTCTGTTTTGTGTGTATGAAGGGCTGACAAGTGGGAGGTTGCAAACAAACACCTCTTGTTGAGAACTGCACCCATGATTAATGTACTTGTCTCAGGTAACCAGCACCCAAACCTTTGCTTTCTTCATCCCAACTATGACCCTCAGCAACATCCGATGAAATTCTAACCATTGCTATGTTGTAACAACCTTTTCTCCGCTGTCCTTTTCTGGTTTTTTAATTCTGGAAAGGTGGTGAATGTCCTCTGACTCCAAACTACTAACAGGTTAGTTAACCAGCAACAACTTTGCAATTAGATAATATTTCCAGCCAGCAATTGCAAGACACAAAAAAGACAATACAAGTTTGAGCATTAAAGCCCCCAGTGTCTGGTGGCATGGTATTTCAGCTTTGTTACTAAATCAGTGTCTTCACAAATAGCCCTCCTAAAATAACATGAAAATTCATCACAGCTGCCTGTGTGTATCTTTGATAAGCAGCTGCTGAAAAAAAAAATATACCTTCATATTGAAGTGCTCTGATTTCATGTAAATTACAGTAATTTGGGCTACTCTGTCAGACAGATTGGCACTGACCAGATTAACTAACATAGTCTGGGATATACATACACTTGCCCTTACCAATTTGGGATTTTCACAGTTGCTTTACAGTCTACAGCTTGCTGCCTTCTGGGTTTAACATGACCCTGGGTTAATACTGCTAGAAGAATAGGAAATGGCTTCCAGTGATTCCAGTCCGAGTTCGGGAGCATGCTACATGCTGGGATGGATTAAAGTTTAAGATTAATGACTCTCACACAATTCTAACTAAAGACTGGGGGGGGTTGATAATAAATAACAATATTTAAAGGTTAAATGTGTTTTCTAGCAGGTTTAGGTTAAACCAAATCATACCTTAGCATATTTCATAAGCATCCTGGCAGTAACATGTAATCTAACAGAAGCCACATATCTCAAGAAAAGTTTTCATGATGTCTTCATGACACCCCTGTAGGAAATGCTGCTGGATAGTAATGTCTGCAGTTTATAGTCAGAGACTAAATTAGAGTTTATGCTCAATCTGGGTCTTTGGATTCAGATTCAAGGCACTAGGTAGTTATACATGCTGCACACACATATAGCTCTTAGCAGTGTTAAGGTCATGAAGAGATTCTATATCATCTGAAATAAGAACTACTGAACTCTTGAGGTTTGGTCCCAGTTTCCAGTACTCATAATTTTATTATGATTATTACTGTATTGAAGTGGTTTTTAAAAGAAACTCCATCACCTTCAGTCATGTGAATTGTTTGAGAATCTCAGTGCTCATTAAAAAATAAGTTCTGTCGCTCAAGACTACAGAAACAAGCTTGAAAGTGTGACTCAAATGTACCCCCAGCAACTAAGTAAAAAAACAACAGAAATCAAACCAGATTAGCATATCAAAAGAAGCATAGATATTTAGCATAATGGTTTCTAATGAAACCCCAGGGTTTGGAGAAGTGGCTCATATATTTTAATACTTCCAGACTGCAATCCAGCCTGACAACAAAAACATCTGATTTTTTTATTATGGTATATGTGACAGATACAATGCCCTGGAATTATGTATATTATACAGTGATAATGCAGCGAAGCTATGGAATCAACTTAGTCATGGAAATGATTACTGTATTCTTATAAATGCTTAATGTGTCATGTTGTGATACATTCCTTGTTTGGCAAATGTGATATTGATTGTTGCTCTAACGATGTACTCAGTTCAGTATAGATTATGAGTATTTTGAAATTACCCATCCATGATGGTAAGGAAATTAGGCTGCTATTTATCTGAAAACTATTTCTACAAAACACTTTAATTCTTATTAAGAAATAAATAAGTAAATTGTATGTTGCTTTCTGGCAAAATCATCATTGGTTTATGCTGTCACTGGTCCACGGAGAGTGTTATTGCTGAACTGAATTTGGAGGTATTGAAGAGAACAACAGAAAGGACAGAATTTTGCCCTGCAAAAAGGGCCTTGTGTATGAGAAACCAAACAGGGCTGAGGCACTACTGAGGAGCTGTGAAATGCTTGGGAGCACTGTGTGGGATTTACTGGTTTGTTACAGTCTCCAAAGAATGCCAACAGCAATAAAAAGTAAGCATTTTAATGGCACAGGAGAAACTGTGGAGCCATATGTCAGGTTGGTTCGTTTGGGGTTTTTTAAAAGTGAAGGTAATGGTAATAAATGGTGAGACACAGCAGTTGTGTAAGTACTGGGTAATGCAGAGGCAGCCCCACCAAACTGAGTTTTTTTGGGGTATATCAGCTAGTTTTGCATCTTATGAACCATTGTTGGTGATCACATGAACCTCACATCAGGAAAATGCTTTGCCATTTTAGGTGACAAGTCTCAACCATTTTATTTTAGCAGGACTAAAAGCATGGTCTTAATCTTGTTTTTTGTGTTTGCGTGATTAAAAAATGATTTTTACTAAACCCTCAGTTCTTAGAAGAAGCCATTACCTGCGCACCAGTGAGGCACAGTAAGCACCACATATAGAACACCTGAGGTTTGACACTAGAGAAGAGACTGAGCCGTGGATGTACCTCAGATACAGTGCTGACCATCCAGATGTTTCCTGAGGCACGAGGCTAGCAGTAGTACTGCTTCTCAGACAGCTGCATTAGACGCCCATCCTAAGTGTTATACAGTACTGTGCAAGAGGAGCTGTGGTTACACAGCAGAGAGGAGGTGACTGGCTGGTGGGATCTTCAGCTGCAAGAAGCAAGTCAGCAAGGCCAGCAGTCTGTTGTGCATGGGTACCAAGGTGTGTCCCACAAGTAATGTAGGTCATTTCAACCTTCCTGCACCCAAGTGTAGCTCCCGTCTCCTCTCCAGCCCTCAGCTGTGCATCTGGTCCAGCGACACCTGGGCTCCCTCAGGAATCTCAGGTGGGATTGCACAGCTCATAGACTGGTTGGAGTTGGGGGGGACCTGAATGCTCATCCAACCCCCTGCCATGGGCACGGACACCTCCCAGTAGAGCAGGTCGCTGCCTCCCCTGTCCAACCTGGCCTTGAACACTGCCAGGGATGGGGCAGCCACAGCTTCTCTGGGCACCTGTGCCAGCGCCTCAGCACCCTCACGGGGAAGAGCTTCTTCCTAATACCTAATCTAAATCACCCCTCTGCCTGTTTAAAGCCATTACGTCTTGTCCTGTCACTACACGCCCTTGTAGAAAGTCCCTTTGCAGCTTTCTTGTTGGCCTCTTTGAGTACTAACCCGATTGTCTGTACAGTTTCTTCTTAGTGCTATCTACCCGAAAGCCGACCCATCATGGATCTCTCTGCATCCATCCCCTCTCCCAGAGCTCACAGACGGCTCTCGCACACGAAGCGCTTTAGGGAGACGCTGCGGGTGCCACCCTGGGAGGCTCTGGCGAGGTCCGGGCCGTCCTGGGACAGGAAGTCGGGGACAGGAAGCTGGGGTCAGGAAGCCGGGACCCGCTGTCCCCTTTGTCCCCGCTCTCCCCTCTGTCCCCGCTCTCCCCTCTGTCCCCGCTCTCCTCGCTGTCCTCTCTGGCCCCTCTGTCCCCGCTGTTCCCGCCGTCCCCAGCCGCCGCCCCGGCTGCAGCCCGCTCGCCCACCGGCAGGCGCCGCTAGAGGCCACCGCGGCCCTGCCTTGGCTCCTCCTCCCGCCGCCTCCCCCCGCGCCGGCGGCTTCCCAGGCTCCTCTCCGGGTAAACAACGATGGCCGCCGAGGAGGGAGGCGGTGAGCCCCATAGCAACATGGGGAACCACTTACAGCTGGTGTCCGGTAATGACCGCGGCCGGTGGGGGGAGCCGTCGGCCGGGAAGCGCTGGGCCGCGGCTCGGCCGGCGGGGAGGGTCCGGGCCTCGGTGTATGCGTGGGACCGGGAGGAAGGGGCGGCTGGGACAGGCTTAGGAGCGGGCGGGAGGCCATGTGGGTCCGGGAGAGTGTGGGAGGGCGGAGCGGGGCCGAGGAGGGCGAGCTCTGGGCCTGCGGCTGCCGGGTGGTGCGCCGTGTAACCGGCTGCCTTGTGGTGCGCCGTGTAACCGGCTGCCTTGTGGTGCGCCGTGTAACCGGCTG
>JASSUY010030492.1:0-12079 GCA_032466535.1 Forpus xanthops | reverse complement strand
GGTGCGCCGTGTAACCGGCTGCCTTGTGGTGCGCCGTGTAACCGGCTGCCTTGTGGTGCGCCGTGTAACCGGCTGCCTTGTGGTGCTCCGTGTAACCGGCTGCCTTGTGGTGCGCCGTGTAACCGGCTGCCTTGTGGTGCGCCGTGTAACCGGCTGCCTTGTGGTGCGCCGTGTAACCGGCTGCCGGAGCCGCAGCCTTCCCTCCGGCACTGGTGTGCGCGTTGGTACTTGCAGTGAACCGAGCTGATCCTGCGGTGGGAGGAGAGAGGCTCGGGCTGGGGTGGATGGGGTGAAGCGCGCTGTTGCACACGCAGGCGCTCTTCTCTGGGAATGAGCCCTATAAAATGAAGCAGAGTCTGAGGAAAGCGTTAAACGTCAGTTCTAGGAAGCGTCCGCTCGATTTAAATGCCCTCTACTGCCGTTAATAAGCAGGGAAGCAAGAGGTGCTGTGCGAAGAGCTTGAGAGCAGTGCTGGGTTCCACACGCTGTCCGGGCTCCTGCAGTATTTACGGTGGAGTTTGCAGAACGGCGTAATTCCTCATACGGAATGCTATTGCATAATAACATGCGGGTTTAGTCGGTCTGCAGAAAATGTTATTTCAGCATAACTGGCAGGAGAATGTAGCAGTAAGTCGTGTCAGTCACTAGTGTAGTTTCTATAGCAGGAACCCTATCAGTATTTTATGCCTGGATATTTTAAATAATATAAAAGTATTTCCTGAATATTTTAGGAAATAATGCCTTACTATTTCCTGCCCTGTACCTGCTGGGGCTTGGGGGTGGAGAAGGGAAGTTATTTGTGTTGATTTTTTTAAATGAGGTTTATAATTCCTCATTTCTGTGGAGGGGTCTTGAGAACAGGTTTAATAGGGTTAGTGCACCAGCATGAACATCTGGGAATGCCTTACCTGCCGCAGAAGTGAGCCTTGTCATGCAGGGTGCCTTCAGCACTTGCCTTTGCCTTGTTTCCTTTGTGAACTGGAGGTGTTGCTAGCCTTGAAAAAAAGAAGAAAATCGCCATTAATAAAAGTATAAGGGTGTAAACCAATGCATTTTCTGTTGCCTTCCATCTGCTGCTCTGTGGGGTGGTGGAGGAGCAGAGTGAAAATGATGGTTTTTGACGTTCACATGGTGCTGCTGCAGTAAAATGAGTCATCGTTCCTCTCTGCCACCACCCAGCAGCTAGTGTGTGGTTTTGGCAAGAACGAGCAAAAGTTTGCAGGACACAGTTCTTAATCAACTGCTACTAATTTCTTCTGTGTTCATTAACAGGAGTGGCAGGGCCTCTCTCTAGAGGGCTACTAAAACTGCTAATGGTCGATGCAACTAGGTGAGAGTACATGCAAACCAGAACATAGTTTTTAATCAAGACAGCTTCCTTTCACCACCCTGCACTGCTGCTCCAGAACCAAACAGAAACTTCCTAATTTCCAGCCATCAAAGCAAACTGCCCGTTTTGTATGTCTTAAGCATTTGTCACTCATTTATGATTATAAAACAATGTAAAGGAGGAGAAATTTCACATAGAAAGGAGTATTTTTCACAGTAATTAGGAAGATGATGTCTTGCTGCTTTAATTATGTAATTAGGTAAAACACCAAAGAGAGTTGGTAACCTCCTTTCTTGTCATGCTGGGTCATTTCTTCTTGAGATAAATACAGTATAGGATGGATCTGCGATGTCTGTGTGCCATGCCTCGCCATGCCTCCTACAGAAGGTTCTGTAAACCATGCATTAGTAAAACATAAAGTGAGATGATGCAGAAAGGAGACTGTTGGCTAAACATTTTGTACAGAGTACATTTAAGAAATGTGTCTGCTGAAGAGGGAAAGAAAAGGTTCTCCAAAACCAACTTCTGATGACTTCTTCATGGTTCTCTTGTTCTCCCACACTCAGGAATAGTAAGATCTTGTTGAAGGAGGTTAGTGGTAGTACCCCCATTTCTGAAGGAAGGCTCCTTCCTTCTGCAGGTGCTTTCTTTTGTAAGATTTGCGTATAGTACCTTTCAGTTAAGATAATCACTCCACCCTTTAAATTTTCCACTCTGGATTATGTTTTAAGATGCTAATTTCAAAGGCAAGCAACTAGATAGGCTTCTGTAAAGGTATTTTTCAGCCTATCTTGTAATATGATAGCTTTCAAGATCTAAACGGTGTTTTTCAGCACCACTGAGAATGTCCATTACCCAGCAGGTATTGGTGTTAGAATCCTGCAGATTGGTTTGCAAAGATTTTGACAACACTGATTATAAATATAGCATGAGGTATAAATGCTGTTTGTGGAAATAGGATCAAATAGTGCCATTAGAAATGTGTGTTCATTGCATTTGTTTTGGATGAGTATTTGCATGCATACATTGTGTGGTAATGCATGGAACTTGGCAGTGAAACCAGCATTTTTTAGAGGTAATTATATTTTTTATTGACTATGAATTTTCATTTCTTTTAAAATATCTATAAAGATTTATACAGATTGGTGCGCTCTTTATGTTTCCAAAATGAAGCATGCTGAGAATTTAACTGTCCTCTTGTCTGAAAGTAATTTAGGATTGACACCTGGAAGTGAGGAATATAGTAATTTTTAAGTATTATTTTATTCCTGAAATCCCTTGCAGACATTTGCTTCCCAAATAGTTGCCTTTGCTGTCTTTGTGCATGTGCTGAGGTTTGTGTGTGTATCTGCGTTTCTTATACACAGAGGAGAGGCTGACAGCAGTGATTTAGTCTAAAATACTAGTCTATGAAAATAGAGGTTCAGGTTGCTTTAACTTGCTTGCTCTATATGATGCAGTTACAGTGTGCAGGCTTGTATTATTCCAAACACTGTATTGTATCCTGCAGTAAATTGTCTGGCATCCTGGTGTATAGACAGAAGACACTTAGTATTGAGATGAGGAAGCACTACTGCAGGGAAAATCTGACCTGACAGATTTTGTTTAGTGTTTTCTTCAAAAAAAAAAAAAAAAAAATGGGGTTTTGCCTTTCAAAAATAGCCTTTCTTAAGCCTTCCAAGAAAATTGTCCTTCAGCCTTTCAAGTTTACAAATACAAAAGCTGTTCCCCTGTGAAAGGCTGTAGCCTGGGAATATCTGTTGCATTTCTTTGATTCTGTTTTTTCTCAGCATCAGCCCTTGCTGATTGATTTCTGAACAATACTGTGTATGTTCTTAATTAGCAGAGAGTGAGGAAGAGGATGACAATGAAATGGAAGTTGAAGATCAAGATAGGAAAGAAGCTGAGAAGCGAAATGTCATTAATTTTGATACCAGTTTGCCAACATCGCATGTGGTATGTATTTTATATATTGTCTATTAAATACATATTGAAGAGGTTTTGATTTGGTTTGTGTAATTCTATTATAATATCCTCAAGACAAAGACCTAGTTTTATTTTATCCTTGTAAGTCACCAAAACCTCTTATGCTACTCTTGTTTCCTTCCTTACTGTTTTCAGTATTTAGGTTCTGATATGGAAGAGTTTCATGGCAGGACAGTGCATGATGATGACAGCTGTCAGGTGATTCCAGTGCTGCCCCATGTGATGGTGATGTTGATTCCTGGACAGACGTTACCTCTACAGCTTTTTCACCCTCAAGAGGTTAGCATGGTGCGGAATTTAATTCAGAAAGACAGAACATTTGCTGTTCTTGCATACAGGTAAAATACACAAGTGGGTTTACTGATGATATGTAGCATGTATTTTTAGCACAGTTCCTTTGGATACTAAATGAAAAGCGGATGATTGCATCAGTTCCGTGGTGAATAATAGAAGCTGTGTTTTGAAATGGACAAAACTTGTCTTCCAGTTTGTAATGAAAACAATTTTCCAGTTTTCGTGTTACCCTGGGTAGCTGCTTGCCATTATCATAGGTTTGTGCAGAAAAACAGTAAGAGTTTTTTTGCTTTCCGTGTTCAATTTTAGTAACTCCGTGAATGCGCTGCTCCATCTTGCTTATTGAATAAGTCTTGATCTGGAATATAAAGATCAGATTCTTGTATGGAGAACTGCATTGTTGTAAAAGTGTATTTGCTTGTTTTGTTTCTAAGTTAACAAGGCCAGACAGAGTTGAGAAACATGAGTTGATAGAAAAGTGGAAAAGATACAGGCTGATCTGTGCCAAAAGAAGTTGGGAATATTTCTCCCTCTCCCCGCCTGCAATTTACTATGGTTTATTTATGTAGGAGGTGGGAACAGTTATTTTTAAAGTCAATCTAAAGAATTTTGGCACTTTCAGTATCTGTATTTGAAGTGCAGTTACATTGGCAATCATTGCGTTCCCAGAATTTCACCTCTAGACTCTGAAATAAACCCAAGCCAACTGTTAAACTTTCCCCCCCCAGCCAAACAAAATATTAGAAGCTTCCTTTAAAATGAAAAAATGATTGTGATTAATTGAAGTTGTTTCACTGAATTTACTTTTTTGATAAGACTAATTATGTAATAGTGCAGTTAAACTAACTGAAATCTAAATGAAAGTGCTGTTTGGAGGGTAGGTAACGTTCTTAATTCTGTTGCTTCTAGTAATGTACATGAAAGGGAAGCACATTTTGGAACCACAGCAGAAATATATGCCTACAGAGAAGAGCAGGAGTATGGAATTGAAACAGTGAAAGTGAAAGCAATAGGAAGACAGAGGTTCAAAGTGCTTGAAATAAGAACCCAGTCAGATGGGTAAGTAAATTACATATTTAAGTCTACATACTGCAAATCTTATTTCACCAGAACATTTACGTTTTACTGCAGGTGCATCTGCGCTTCCAGTAATGCAGTTGAATAATTACTATAGGTATTAAATGAATGCTTAATCAGTAGCTTCTCTGGTTATTAAGAACTTTGGACATTTCCTATTCCAACACTCATGTTTTAGTTGTTGATAATTTTGCTATAAAATCCTCCAGAGTATATCTACCTGTAATTTGATTCAGTGCGTTTGAGAATATACCTGTCAGAATGACTTTATCTCTAAAAATTAAGTAGGGAAAAGATGTTGATTTGCCAGCATTATAAGTTCTAGAGCTTTATTCGAAAATCTGTCACATCCCTATTTTCAAACCAGATGTGAAATGAGAGGGTACAATATCAAGTGTGTGCTTTCTGCTGTCTTGTGGAAGGCGTCCCTGATAGCTACCAGATTCTGTTCCTTTGGAAAACTGTGGCTTTCATTTTCTGAAAGGAGACCTTTCTGGAGGTGGTCTACATTGAACATGTTCCACTTCTGAACTTTATATGTAATTGCAGCTTTGAAAGGCTGCAAACAAGGGTCTGAGACAACAGTTAATACTGTGCTTGTCTATTTTTATACTTTGAGTGATCTTTAACTACTGAGCCTTGACAACATGCAGAAGGATTCAGCTATACGATTTAGATATGGAGAGGACAGTAGCTGCACCCACAGGGGTGGTGGTTTTCATGAGAAGTTTCCAATGAAAGGGGAAGACAAGAGTCTGGTAATAATAGTGCAGAAACAAGTTGCTTCTCTTAATTTTTGCCTGTGTAAAACATAAAAGCACACCGAGATGTACAGATAAATATTTGAATAGGAAAATAGGTTCTTGATTTTAGCTGACTACAATCAGCCCATTGCTTTCAGTTTCTCAAATACTGAGTCTTGTTTAACTTGTCACAATTTAGTACATCCTTAACATCAGCAAGTCTTACCTCTTCCTTTCTGATCATTCACTGGTTCTTTGCTGCTAGAAATATGCCACTTCTCCCGTTACCAGTTGACAATTTTCATGTACTTGTCAAACACGCTTAAATCAGCTCTGATAGTTCTCTTCTGTATTGTAGTCCTGTTGTTTTCCATGTTCCAGTGTGATAACTCTGATATTTAGAAGCTTCTAGCCAGTTTTTATCATATTATGTAATTTATACTTTTGTTCATTTATAAAGGGATCTTTAGCATTTAGTGAAGCGTGTGTTGAGTCTTCTGTCATTTTCACGTTCTTCTTGACATTATCCTTTGCACCATAAATTGCATCATGAGCTTCTGCCAGTGTCATTGTCCAGAGATACATGCTCCAGATGCTGATCCTGCTAGCATGTGACATTTCTTAGCACAATTGCTAGAGGTTTTGTAATCTTTTCTGCAGGGCCTCTAATACTCAAAATCTGTAAATCTACAGCTCATCATCTCACTTCTGCTATTGCTTGGAATAGAGGCATTGCTTAGTGGCATAGTGCTCTTATGGCTGGGGGGGCTTGGAACTAGATGATCTTAGGGTCCTTTCTGAGCCAAACCATTCTATGATTCTATAGGAACAGCCCAAACTCAGTGTTTTTTGTATGCTTCCATGTTCTGAAGCTGTAGAAATGAAGAATAGCTACTTGCTATTTCTCACTATCGAAGGTGCTTACAAATAACATCCAAATTTTACATCTTAGAAAAACCATTGCTTGAACACAAGATGGCAGTACTTGGACAACTACAGTAACAGCATCATTATTGAGAATTCAGTATCCAGAACCAGTTAAGATGTACAGTGATGTCGGTTTGCTGTTAAAGGATTTTATTATGATGATTTTATATCCACTGACTAGCAGAGTTCACTTTTACACAGCATGTTCACAAGTTTCATTCATAAATATGAATTTTGAAATGTATGAAATAAAGGGGATGAGATTGATTTTAGGCTGAGAGCTCAGTTGTTCAGCCTGGAGAAAAGAAGGCTCCAGGAAGACCTTAGAGCAGCTCCCAGTGCCTAAAGGGGCCAAAAAGAAAGCTTGGAGAAGGACTTTTAGGTAAAAATCCTTTTTGACAAAGAGAAGAAAATGTTGAACTTCTTAGCAAGACGAATATTTCTATAATTCTTGGTGTTTCCAATTACTAAGTGCTTATGATAAAACATAAAGTCTACAATAAGTTAACAGAGTTCACTGTAGTCCCTGTAAGTGAAACAGGATATTTGTAATAACATGCATCTCAGTATTTTAGGATTTCTGATGCATAATACTGTTAAAATGTAAAGTCCTTTCTGCTAGACTGTTGCTGAACTCTTTGTGGAATAGGTAACCTGGTTGATACTAGGATATTAAAAGATGATCGGAGTCTGTATCCTATTTCTGCTGATTTTAAATCCTAGCTAAGCACATAAGCTTTTGTGGTTTGAAGATAACAAACTGCATTTCAGCTAAACTTCCTTTCTGAGGATTTGATATGTAATTGCTGACTGTTAGTTCATACCAAAAGTAACTTGAGGAGACAGAACTCTAAATACACAATGCTGAGATGGTAAAATATTCTGCTGGGTTGCCACTGCCAGTCTGTCTTTAATCTGTCCACCACAATCATGACAGATAGCTAGTGCTCTAAAATAGAGATAGCCCATTGTATCTCATGGAAAAGGTGACTAACTGTGAGAGGGGATGAAAAAAATAGCTAAGAAACTTCTGCTGAAAAAGTTAAAGCAGTGATCTTTGTGGAGTTCTGTCTGCCAGCACAGAAAATATGTGGACATCAGCTAATTCTGTCTTTTGAAGGAGAAGTAAAAATAGAGATTGCTTCTGTCTTCAATTTATGAGTCCAGTCAGCACAGTGGCTTTAATAATTTAGCCAAGGGTGTGAGATTATCTGTGTTCTGGAAGAGTATGTGTTTGGTTTGCTATGGATGTGCTGAATGTTCTCTAGGGTAATTTGGTTTACATTAGTATGACTATAAAAATCTGATTAAATGAATTGCTTAAATTCTGTAGTGCTACATAATGATTAATCTATTACACAAGCCTATGTTTTTATAAGCGGTAAAATCCGTTTTGTTTTCAACTCTTGTATAAGTGTGTATATCTTGTCTCTTTTCTTTTATCAGAATCCAGCAGGCTAAAGTACAAATACTTCCTGAGCGAGTGCTGCCTTCAACAATGGCAGCAGTACAGCTGCAGTCTCTCAGCCGATGCTATATATTTCCTTCTTCAAAACCTACAACATGGCAGGACCGAACTATACAGCAATGGTGGCAGAAATACCAAAAGGTTAGAATCTGGTTGTGGGGGTCTTGTTTTTGCTGTTTAATGGTGATTTGAAAAGCAGCATGAAAGTCCATCTGTTCATCTTTAGAGGAAGTTGCGCAACTGGGATTCTAGATGCCAACCTGCTGCTTTTGTTGCATATTGTGTGATTGTTTATCAGCCATCAGTAGTGGGGAAATACGTGTTTTGTATTTTAAGCTCTTTCCTCTTTTAAGTACGGTATCATTAGATTAATATCACATAATCATGTAATATTGCAATTATTTTTTTTATGTAATCAAACGCCTCAGAGTTCTGGTTGGTAAAGCTTGTAGATAATAAAGTGTAAGTAAGTTTATAGGATTTAATTTTTAGGCAGTTTAAAGAACCATCTTAACTTCTACAGACTTTGCTTTGACAATAAAAGTACTGGTAATCAGTGTTGACAGTGCCAGTGCTCTTACTTTGTATTTGTCATCATAATGGTTTAGATTTGAGGATAAGAAGGCTTTCGTAACTTCTCCTGTTACTGTTTGATTTGGGTGGAAGAGGTATTTAAAAAACAGAGGTGGTTTAGAGGTGACTCCTAAATTTCAGTGATGAAACAGAAGACCTGTGATGCTTTAGTTGTTTGGAAACAAAATTTCATTTGCTAATTTTGCTTTAAAAACCTCCATCAACTGAAGTCAAACTGAAGGTTTGACTTTTGTACCTGCAGTTAACATGTTTGTAGAAAACATGGGTCTGTGTTACAATGACAGACTCAAGGGATTTTTAACCCTGTCAAATACTCCCACCCAGAAGGTTGTTAGCTAACAACTAGGGTGTACTTTCTAGTTTTGAGCATGGTTTATATTGCACTTTACATCTTTTAAATTATCATATAACATACATCTGAAGTTCTTTTGTGCTTAGTCATTACCTTTGTCAGATCACATTATTTCCATATGATCTATTTATACTGGCCAACTGCACATGTATTTCTAAATCTGTTTTTTGATTTATTAGTATTTTTTTTTAACATCTTTACCTTCTGGAATAGTTAATATGTAATAATCGCTCTTATCCTTCTTCCCCCTTTTTTTTCTTAATTTATAAACTCTCTTAAATCTTGTTGTGGTACTAAATGTGATAAGATAGGAAAGGGTCATAGAAATCTGTTTTTTTCATGACCTCTACATATGCTGACATAGTAGTTATTAGTGGAAACCGGCAGTTTTACGCACAGAGTGGAGGAATTAGCAGTTCCATAGTCTTATTTGGTTTATTTCCTAGAGCTTTTTCAATAAATACGCAGACATGGCGCTTCTTTAGAGAGCTTCCAGAATTTTATTTACTTGATTCTGATTAAAACTAAAGAAGTAGAGGAGAAGTGCTCGTTATCAAGATGTTGGTATTGTCGTTAGGGAATTGCCTTCTACTTTCTTGTTTTGCTTCACTGGCACAAATTCTGCCTTTGCTTGTTTACACTGTTGCTGTATCGCTGCAGCTGTGGCAGTACTTGGAATCAGGAGGGAATTCACACTAAGATCGTAGGGCAGGATTTTCAACAGTCCTAAGTGACTGGTGGCAGGCCTAAGCTACAAACTTGTGCATTGCTCAGGAGAATAATAAGGTGTGATTTGTGCTAGAGACAGCTGTGCTGTTTAAAAGGTGCTAAAAGATGCCTTTATATAAGTGAATGTGCACTTTTACCAGTATACAGCCTTTTCCTTTAGGAGTCTGAAATAAAAATGTACTGTAAAAGGATAATTTTGCTGGAATAAATTATGTTTCCCCATAGTAAGCACCATGCTAGAGTAGCATCGTAGCATAGTTATACCAGCAAAAGCCTTTCAAGGGTAAACCTAGCTCATTCTCAGGCACAGTGCAGGCTTTTCAAAGACCAGCTGTCATTAATAGTGGACAGATCCACATGGTAAAGTTAATGGGACAGGAGTTGGCACTGGGGTCAGTAGGAGATGATGTGATGAAACAGGCACTTTTCTAAATACTAAAATTGTGGCTTATTAGTTTATTTATATAGCTTTTTATTACGTAACCCACTGTTTCCATCAGTGGTATATAAAAGGAACAGTACCTTGAAGTCTTCTGTATCAGTAGAGATCTTTGGAACTACCTCCAGAAATTAATATAGAATCCTAGTAACTCCCCCCATTATCAGATGCAGTTAAGGTTTGGAGTTGGGTTTTTAATTCAGTGGATTTGAACTCCCGCCCACCCGCAAAAAAATAAAGAAAAAAACAAACCAAACAAACCATTAATAACAAAGAACTATTGATTCTTAGAGTTCTTGAACAAGTTCATTTATGAGCTAACAGTCCAGAAACACTATGCTTAGGGATGGGGGTAGTAATCCCTTTCCAAGGCTGGTTCTATCAGATGATACTTGAGATGCAGTACTCCTACTGTAAAATCATGTTTTATGGACTGAGATACAGATCCAGAGCAGGGCCATTGTCCTGTTGAACTCGTCCTGTCAGTAAAACTGACTGTTCACAACATGTTAGACCGTACCTCTATTTACTAATATAATGAGAAATGTCAGAAAGTGGAAGTTGCATTTTAATAACTGTTTCTGCTCCATAAAAGAGCTGACCGTGTGTCAACTGTTAACAGAAAATATATTTGCTAATTGAAACAGTAACTTGAGTTTCAGTGTTCCGGAATTCTTTCTTCAAAGTGCCGTTTATCTGCTGTGGATTTAAGTATTGCCTTTTTTTTTTCTCATTTGTAAAATAAGGGTAGTTGACCTCAAAAGGAAAATGAAGTTTTAATTTGTAAATATTTAGAGTACCGTTTGAGATCCTGTTTGTGGAAGGTACTGTGCTTATGTAGTATACATTGGTTTAGATTTCTGTTAATCTAAACCTATAAATTTAAGTGTATAAAGTCACTGTAGAGAATAAATTACCTTACACTGCCGTAAATCTGGTAGTTAAGGAACGCAGTTATGATCTAGGGTTTCTTGTCTGCAGGATAAGCACAAGCTGAAGACTTTTTAGAAGTGATATTGGTGACCGTGTGTATTTTGTTCCTCCAGATCTGCTCTATAGTCTTGTATAGATGTTTTTATACACAATTCAAGTGAACGTTTTAGTCGTGTTCCCAGTGAAGTATGGCACAGGAGCACGGGACACTTCTATTTTAAAATAAAACCGTTCAAGAAGAAATAGTTGTAAGATCTTCAGGGGATATTTTTCACCCCTGTTATTTTTGTTTTCCTCTTCCACATTTGTTTCTTACTGAGTGCTCCATTTGGGACTGAATTTTTCTTCATAGGATGTTGTTAAATAGATATTGTACAAATTTGCTCTCTGTCTGAGGATAATTATAATAAAGTTGTTTAATAGGTTTCCAGTTGGCTGGTATAAGCATTGATGTTCAGTAAGTGTTTCTGAAAATGTGATTTCCATTAAAAATAGAGACCAGAGAGTGGAGAGCAATATGCTATTAAACATCAAGACTGACCAAGTTCTCTTAGCCAGTAACTGTTCCACTGTGAGGAAGCATCCTCCAGAACCCCTGACTTGTGTGGTGGTATTTTTATATGTTTTTAACAGATCTCCATTTAAAAAATATCATCATATATCCTTTGCATTTATATATATCAGCTTAAAATACCTGAAACATTTGTTGATGTCATCTACCTGGACTTCTGCAAAGTGCTCGACGCTGTCCCACATGACATCCTTGTCTCTAAACTGGAGACATCAATTTGATAGGTGGACCACTCAGTAGATAAAGAACTGGCTGAATGGCCACATGCAAAGACTTGTGGTCAATGGCTCAGTGTCTACCAGTAATAAGTGGTGTCCCTCAGGGGTCGGTGTTGGGAATAGTCTTGTTCAACATCTTTGTCTGTGACATGGACAGTGGGATTGAGTGCTCCCCCAGCAAGTTTGCCGATGACACCAAGCTCTGTGGTTCAGTTGATATGTTGGAGGGAAAGAATGCCATCCAGAGAGACCCTGACACTCTTGTGAGGTGGGCTGATGCCAACCTCATGAAGTTTAACCATGACAACTGCAAGGTCCTACACCTATGTGAGAGCAATCCGAGGCACAGCTACAGGTTGGGCAGAGAAGAGATTCAGAGCAGCCCTGAGGAGAAAGACTTGGGGGTGTTGGTTGATGA